>PVIU01005975.1:0-106868 GCA_004026605.1 Ondatra zibethicus
AGTGTATTCAAATTAGTCATTCTAGTCAATGAAAAATCTTCCAGGAAGAAACTGTGATTACATCCCATCTTAGACCAGCTAGATGCCTCAGCAGGGAAAGCACTTGCTTCTAAGTCTGATATCCCAAGTTAAATCCCCAGAGTGCACTGAGGAGAGAACCACCTCCCCGAAGTTGTCCACCAACCTCCACACTGTCCTTGCACTCTCACACACACACACACACACACACACACACACACACACATCATAGACATACACATCATATATGCATGCACATAACAGCAAATAAACCATGTTTATGCATTTTTATGCGATCCTATTAAGGTTAGTGATCTTCCTCATCATTTTAGGGATAGAGACGCCAGTGCTAATCAGGGATGGAGTTCAGCCCTTGGTAGTGGATAACAAGAGCAGTGGAATGAAGGAGCCATGATGTGTTTTTCCTGGGGTCATCAAGCAGGCAGATTTAATTTAGAGGATTTTTAATGCTCGATGTTGTGTTCTCAGTTGCCCGCGAAGGCGAAGTTGACATTCCAAGCACGTTAATCTTAATCATGAAGTTGTTGAGTTGATAACCTCTTGCTTACCTTGATTAAAAAAACTACAAAGCCAGGAAATTGCACTGAACTTTTAAAAAACCCGAAACCCTAGGATTCCATGCCACTTACTTGTCTTTCTCTGAATGTAGTCACAGGAAAGCATGTGAAGTGTGCCCCACCCTGGAAAATGTGGGAAATTGCTGTTTTGATACCAGCTCTCCTGGGCCCCTTTGTTCCTTTCTTGTCCCTCGGAACTGCTAGTGCCCATTTGTGTTCAGCAAGCCTTACCCTCCCAGGGCTGCACCCTGGCTCTGAATGGCCCTCCCCTCCTGCTTACCAAAATTTACACATTGTACCTGTCTGGTTACAGGAAGTCCTTGCTCTGGGATTATAATTAGGACTCTGGCTTCTCTGCTTTGTTTCCTATTGCCTGCTTCACCAAGACACGGCTCAGTGGTTAAGAGTACAACTGCTCTCACAGAGGACCCAGGTTCCTGTTACATGGCTCACAACTGCTTGTAATCAACCCCAGGAGATTCAACTCCCTCTTCTGATCTCTAAGGGTACTCTAAAACACACATGTACATCCTCATGTACACAACACATACACATATACACACATGCACATGTGTGTGCATACACACACAGAGAGCTCAAAATAAAATAAATCACTTGAAAAGGAAGAATGGGACAAGAGAGAACAGATTAGTGAATTTATCATAAGATTATAATTGCACATTATAATCATGAATTATTCATTTCTATCATATTTTTAAAAAATTAGACCCTAATGGTAAAATTCTGAGTTTTTTTTAGACAGAATAAAAGAAATGAAACAAAAAGATATGTATTTGTGCCAAACTTTCTCCTCTCTGTGAAAGACTGACTGACTGAGTGCTTTTAGTCACTCTTAGGTGACCTTCTGTAAATGTTCTCGTTCATCTGACAGAGATATCTGTTGATGACATTCCTCACACAGACGGATGCTAGTCCCTGAGCATCTCTGACTTAGCAGGCCACCGTCCTAGACACTGAACACACATGGATAGGTATTCTAGCTGTGGCAGGATGGATAGTTTGCTTTTCCATGTGTTCCTCTTTTGATATTAATGGATGTCTGTCTAAGCACATGGTTTTCCCCTTTGAGAATATTTCTCAGCATACCTTATAGGAAGGTGGTCATATGACTAGGTCATTTCTAGAGAGTATGACCAGAGGGACAACCCTTAAATGAAACGGTCTCAGCATAGACTCTCTCTCCCTTTCCCACTGGGCAGAATCTAAATTATGAACACAGACTTCCTCGCTCATGTATAGTGGGGAGCAGTGTAAGGCCTGGGCTCTGCAAGGGACATAAATGTTCATTTTGACTTGAGAGTTTAGATTTTATTATTGGTGACATGTAGCTCAGGTACTTTTCCTTCAAGGGATTAGCTGCATTTTGTTAATTTAGAGACACTGGCACCAAACTTTGCCCCAGTCAGAATTGAGACAGTTTGCTGATAATCGTTCTTTTCCGTGGAAATGTTGTTTTGTGGAAAATACAGGCCAGGCTGGTTCAAAACTTAGTCAAGGAGACAGAGTCACGCTTTAGCATGCCGAAGTGACATTTTGTTACATAGATTGTTCAGATGCCGTGTCTTTGAGGATTAGAATTGAACAGAATATGTTTTTCCTAAGGATGTCATTAAGTGAGAGATGTCTTGCTTTCACGGGTGCAGTGGTGAACACACCGACTTAACTTGCTGCTGCTTCTGCTGCTGCTGCTTTGGTTCTCAGCGTATGGCCAGCAGTTTGACTCACTGCTGATCTTGGGCACTGGTGAAAATGTAACGATGGTGAAGAAGGCAGTGGCTTCGTGTTGTTTGAAAATAATTGTGACTTCTCAGAATAGCTGCAAGTCCCTCAGGAGCTCCCAGGAATGTGTGGACTGTGCTCAGAGAATCTCTGCTATAAGAAACACATAAACAAATATAGCAACCAGAAAGTGTTTCAAAATGTCTAAGGTGCTTTGTTTTCTTAAGAACCACGGTAAGCACATTGCTGACAGCACAGTTAAAAGTCCTGTTCCTTCTCCATCCAGATGTCTCCTGCTCAAGCATGGGACTCCTGCACCTTTCTTGCTACTCTCCCAAAGCCTCGCTCCCTAGTCCCTGCTCAATGCTTTGGTCCTTCTGTATTTATTGTTTACCTGCCTATTCTCATATCAAAGTCTCAAGACATAATTGATTCAGATAGGAGAAAAGAGAAAATTACGAGAAAACAACAATCCTTGGCTTATTGGAAAGGCAAGATTTTTAAAAAGTTGAATGCTTATTTGTAGATTATTTTGGTCACCAGATTTTAAAATACTTTTGAGAATCTGATTGTTAAATACTGTACCAAATATTGCCTGTCAACATTCAATATGGTCTCTACCCATCTAAACCTTCCCTTATACTTTAGTTTCTGGAGACCTTCAGAATACATTGTTTAAGTCGCCATGTGGCCTCATTTAGATTCTGACAGCACAAGGAATCTTGCATGATATTTGGAAGACCAAAAAAAAAAAATAGGATAAACCATTATTCTCCCTCAGCTGTGGCGGGTAGTTGTCTGGCTTTATTGGAAACATGAAGTTTTACGCTCTTTGTTGGTGAGCTCTTGTGAATTACATATTTTGCTTCTTTAAATCCTTACCAGTAGCTTACTGTAGTTCTTGGACTTGCAAATTTACTCAAAGCTGGAAATATTTCTTCCTTGATTCTGGGTTGCCCAGGTCCTCCCAATAGTTTCCCAAGCTTAATGCAGTCTGTATTTATTCAGCCTTTCCTGGCTCAACCTAGAAAGGCCAGCCCTTTCCTGGTAGAACTCTGACTTTATGTCAGAGTCTGGTTTCAGAAGTAGTTAAAATCCGTAGCAACCCCAAGATACACATCCGGGGTTCAGTTAACTGACTTGGTTAGTCTGAGCAGCAGTTAAGACCAGCGAAAAATGGGATACCTGTATACTAGAGCCCTGTAATTAGATAATTACCTGTAGCTTTCCAGAGTGAAGGATTTGTTATAGATAGCCTTTACTAGACAACTAAGTATTACGATAAGATTTAGAGAGGAAATAAGCAAGGCTAAAAATACAATAGAGTAGGCTACCTGCCTCCAAGCAAAAGGTTACGCTTTCAAATTCCCAGCTCAAGTTTCAGTGACGGGGAGACTTCCAGGACTGCCCTAAAAATATCTCCCCTAGCCATATGGCTAATGTATAATTTTTTCCATCCTGTAGGTTGGATAATTATAACCCAAATGGAATTCACAGACTTGCCAGGTCTCTTATGTAAAAGATAGGGCATTGATTGGGAAAAAGCAAAATTTGGAATGAGGACATTTGGGTGGGTTCCAATCATTCTGAGAATCACAAACTTCTAAGTCCCAGTGAGCTTTCTCCATTCCCTTTTTTAAATTAGCCTCCTCTTGCTTAAGACTCTGACACAGCTATAGTCATGTGTTCTTACCATTTCTTATTGCTCTTAGGCCCATAGCTAAAGTTAGAGATCAGTAGACCCTGGGCTACAAGATTTGATCTAGGAGGTTATAATGGATACACTGAAGAACTACAAAATTTGTATTATTATTAGGAACCTGGAAAGCATTTTGTGGGAATGCAATATGATGGTTTCAGGTTCAACAAGAAGCATGATATGGATATGTTAATGCGGTTGCAGCTGTCATAGATTATATTCAACATTCTGTTTGAATGTCTGAGATGATTCTCTAGATAGTCTGCTCGACTTGCTAGCTAAAAACCAGGACCCAGTAGCAGCTGTCATTAAATGAAATTGATTTACAAACAAAACTGAAATAATTCAGAAGGCAACGCTGTTGATGTGGATCAGTCAGGAGCAATTTGATTATCCACTCCACTCCTTACTACATACCGCAGAAAGACAAAAGGCACTGAGAAATTTGTTAGTGTCCTTGAAAACATCAATGATGTCCCCCTATGGGTTAGGGAAGGTTGTGCAATATAACACTCTCTGGATGTGTTACAAGGAGCTTCAGAGGCCAGGGGAGAGCACTTTGCCATCAGAGATAAGGTGGCTCAGGTTACCGTACTGGATAAGGGGGGCAGAGCTGTGATCCCTGTTTTTATCTGCACTGATCTCTTCCAGGGACATTTCTTCAATCACAGTTCTCTTCCACAGCAATTGTAATAGTTTTATAGTAATAGTTGATTCACAATTTTTTTTTTAAAAAAAGTCTAATACATAGCTGTCTCACTTAAGTAGCCTTAGTGGAGTTGGAATCTCATCAGTTCTCCAAGGGTGAGACCCTGGAGTCTTCTAAAAGCAAGGAGACCACAGCCTCCTAAGGAAGGACCCATGAGATCACAACCAGAACACACTTCCAAATCTTCTCCTAGCTTTCCCTCAAAGGAAACACACTCATTTATCAAGATTGTTCTGTCATGGCAAAAGGAAGATACCTGATCATTCTTGGGTCTTTGGACATTGGTTCTAAAACATTTAATCCTTAGAGAATCCCGAATTTTAGGATCTACTACCTGTATTGGGACACAAGTTGTCAGTAATAAGGAGGGCATGGGCGAGACTATCTTCCAGAGCACCGAAGGCCTTATGATTGTTTTTGTGACTTTCAAAAACTTATTTGGTGACTGGCAGAACCCTACTTCTAGCTCTTGAGGAGAGGGATATTGTGATGGGTTGGGGGGCAAGAGGAGGCCCTCAGAACTGTTTCTTTTCTACAAAAGTTGTAAATATTCTACAGTCTTGAGGTGGGTATTAATGATTATTATTATTGCCTAAAACTGAGACATACCAGGGATGGAAATTCCTATCACAGCTACAGAAATGTCCCCAGTTTGTCATGTGCAAAAGAAAGATGAGTTTGAGAAAAGGACAATAGATTTTTAGAAAAGTAATCAGGTTGGAACATCAGTTGCAAGTACGTCTCTGCCTTCACTGTCATGTAAGTACCACGTGCTAATTGATTGTGCCACCGAAGCTCCCAGATACATCTCAATGACCGTAAATCAATGCACTCTGGGCTCTCATCTTCAGCCCTCTCGATCTGGCAAATTCTTTCTTGTCTATACAATTTATAAAAACCACTTACTGTTGTTGTAAATGCTGAATTAAGCCTCTGGCAGGGGTGGGGGAATGGAGCAGAGAATTATGTGCTGATCTTTGTTTGTTAAGAACAAAACAATGCTTCCATGATAATTCTTTGAAGAAATACATGGAATACTGTAGGACTCCTGTAGAGGCTGAGTGACTGGATGTAGGTTATCAAGCAACCACAGGAACTGAGCTGCTGTCGGGAGCTAGAGGTAATCTCCTGCCACAGATGTGGCCATAGGCACAGGACTGTGTAGTCACACTGGAGGAGTAGACACAAGACCATGTCCAACTAGGCCTAAGAAACACAAGCAAACTCCATGAGCAATGGGATCCTATGGCCCCATCCCTGCTGCCTTAGTGTCCTCCCTGACCCTTTACCTACAGCCCTGAAATAAACTAAGGAAGGAAAACTTTACACATGACTTAGTGATCCCTCAGCTGAGGTACTGAGGGTTGCTGCATGCCAGACTTATCTGTAGTCAAGCCAGAGAGTAAATGAAAGTAATCAATGAGTTCCACAGGATGGCGCCATCTAGAGGACGGGGGAGCACCGAGCAGTGTGTGTCTGGAGTCTCAGCTTTGGTGGAGAGGATCTCTGGAGTCTAGGAAATGGGAGAACAGACTGAGTAACACCTTTTCAAAGGAAAGAAACGTGAAAGAGAGATACTCTTGTTAGTTTTCCTGCCTCCCATACACAGACTCACGTTTTACATTCTAGAGCTTAAGATTTCATCACAAATTCACCTTCAAGCACAGTCTCTGCATGACCTTTACCACTACCCACAAATCCCTCATCCGATTGAGCCATCTCCCAGTAGCTATCACCCACATCCTTTTTAAACTGTATGCTTTCGACCTCTGCTCCATTTCTTCCTCTTTTTTTCCTTTCCATCTTGCTTTTTATACCTATTACCTCCTAAACAAGAATCCTGGAATCCAGATGCTTCAAGAGGTAAAACAACTGCCTCCTAGCATAATAGCAAACAGTAAACACCGCGGGTCATTTTCTCTTCTTTTAAGTTTCTGTCTGGTTGACCTGTCCATTGGTGAGAGAGGAGTGTTGAAATCTCCTATTATTAGTGTGTGGGGTTTGATGTGTGATTTGAGTTCTAGTAATGTTTCTTTTACATATGTGGGTGCTTTTATATTAGGGGCATAGATATTCAGTATTGAGACTTCATTTTGATGAATTGTTCCTGTTATGAGTATAAAGTGTCCTTTTCCATTTCTTCTGATTGACTTTAGTTTGAAATCAATTTTGTTCGATATTAGGATAGCCACACCCGCTTGTTTCTTAGGTCCATTTGATTGGAAAACCTTTTCCCAACCATTTACTCTGAGGTAGTGTCTGTCTTTGTGGTTGAGGTGTGTTTCTTGTAAACAGCAGAATGTTGGATCTTGTTTCCGTATCCATTCTCTTAACCTGTGCCTTTTTATAGGTGAATTGAGTCCATTGATATTAAGTGATAATAATGACCAGTGGTTGTTAACTCTGGTTATTTATTTATTTATTTACTTTTGGTGGTAGTGTTTGTTTGTTTTCCTTCTTTCAGTTGTGCTGGTGGAGGGTTGTTAGATGTCCATGCTATTGTGGGTGTTTTTGGGTTCCTTGGGTTGAGGTTTTCCCTCTAGTACTTTCTGTAAGGCTGGGTTTGTGGCTACATATTGTTTAAATCTGTTTTTGTCATGGACTATCTTGTTTTCTCCATCGGTGGTGAATGCAAGCTTTGCTGGGTATAGTAGTCTGGGCTTGCATCCATGGTCTCTTAGTTTCTGCAGCACATCTGTCCAAGACCTTCTGGCTTTCATGGTTTCCATAGAGAAGTCAGGTGTAATTCTGATAGGTTTACCTTTATATGTTACTTGACCTTTTTCCTTTGCAGCTCTTAATATTCTTTCTTTATTCTGTACGTTTTGTGTTTTGATTATTATATGGAGAGGGGATTTTTTTTGATCCAGTCTATTTGGTGTTCTGTAAGCTTCTTGTACCTTCATAGGAATATCCTTCTTTAGATTGGGAAAGTTTTCTTCTATAATTTTGTTGAATTATTTTCTGGGCCTTTGAGCTGTAATTCTTCTCCTTCTTATACCCCTATTATTCTTAGGTTTGGTCTTTTCATGGTGTCCCAGATTTCCTGGATGTTTTGTGTTAAGAATTTGTTGGATTTGCTGTTTTCTTTGATCAATGAATTTATTTCCTCTATAGTATCTTCAGCACCTGAAATTCTTTCTTCTATATCTTGTATTCTGTTGGTTATACTTGTCTCTATAGTTCCTGTTCATTTACCCATGTTTTCCATATCCAGCCTTTCCTTGTTTTGTGTTTTCTTTATTACCTCCATTTCGGTCTTCAAGTCTTGAACTGTTTCCTTTACCTGTTTGATTGCTTTTTCTTGGTTTTCTTGGGTATCTTTGAGGGATTTATTAATTTCTTCTAACTTTTTGTTTGTCTTCTCTTCCATTTCTTTAAGGGAGTTTTTCACATCCTGTTTAAGGGTCTCTATCATTTTTATAATGGTACGTTTAAAGTTGATTTCTTCCACTGCTTCTGGATTAGGGTGTTCAAGTCTTCCTGTTGGGTACTCGCTGGCTTCTGGTGATATCATGTTGCTTTTCAGGTTGTTGGAGGAATTCTTGCCTTGGTGCCTGCCCATCTCTTCCTTCAAATGCGGCCAGGGGAATCTTGGTGTCTTGGTTCAATCTCTGCTGTGGCTGACTGTGTATTTGGGGGTTTTTCTTGGTCTGTCTTCTCTTAGGTACCCTCAGCACGGGAGCTGGCTCTCAGATCCCCTCCACCTGAAGCAGGCTATGTTGGTGGATCCCTCCGAATGGATCCCCCACACAGGAACAGGGCCCCTCACTGGGCCAAGGACCCCCCTCCGCACCCCCCCCGGGAAGACAAAAGGGCAGGCTTGGTGGGGGCAGGGTCGCGTGGAACAAAGAAGCCCCTGGGTCCCCAGACCCTCCTCCCCAAAGCAGACTGAGTTGGGGGATCCTAGCGCCCAGCAGATGGAAAGGAGTGCTTGGTGGGAAGATGGAAAGTGGTAAACAGAGAAAGCCAGTATCCGGGGAGAAGCCCCGCTGAATGGTCAGAGATGTTTAGGGGAATTTGAGTCACCACCCCCCGCACTCTGCTCCCGGGACCGTCTAGCCAGGTGTGCACACATTTACCCCTCCGGATGGATCCTGGCCTCATTTTCACTTCTTTCAAACCATATGCTCTCACCTACTTTTCCTACAACCTGTGGTCCTTTGGACCTTTCATTTCCTTCTGTTGATATAGTCATCACACACACACAAAAATTCTCTGTTGCGTTCCAGACATGTTGGTAAATAGCTACCAAAGCTCTCCTTAGATGTCAGGAATAAAGAAAGACGGACGTGTGGCAAACCTCAAACAGGCAGGCCAGTACCCAGAGCCTTGAGAGTGTGCCAGGAATGAGGGGCTAGCTGAGTCAGGTGTGGGTTTTTTTTTTCTACAGAACCTGAGAATTTATATTTTTATGTGAACTCTTATGATTCTGAATTTGGCCTCAAATTTGCTAGCACACTGTGCCAATCAGAAATACAGGAAGCTCTAGGTCAGGCAACAGCCTGTAACTTCCATCTGAGATGTCAGGGGTGGGGCTTAGTGTTTCTGTGAGTGCTATACATGCGCCATCCCACCGAACCTTCTCATCAATTAGTGTTACTTTTGGCTAAGAGTTTGCATATCTAAAGTACACAGTGTCTAATTCTACAGCTAGCAATCCTGAAGCAAAGCAGCTTCTCTCTTTACTCTAGATCCTAGCCTATCATCTGCACATAGCAGAGACTGAAACATGTTTTGAGTTGTTGAAGGGAAACACAGCAAGTGTCCATTAACAGCTTAGTTGGATCTCGCCTATGAGATCAGTAGCAAGAAACCCCCTAAGGCAAAGGTGAGGGAGTAAGGCAGATGGTTTTGATGAGGAGAGACAGGTCAAGAGAGGTAGACATGCTGCCCTCAGGAGGCATAAAGAGGTATCTCCCTGATTCCCAGTTGTGGTGGCCATCTGAGAACCCTGAGCCTTCAGAAGTCCTGGTAGCCCAGTCAACCCTGGTTAGTTGTCATCTGTTGGCTAGAGTCATTGTGAGGCACACGGCTCCACCTCTACAAATACAGGCAATGCCATGGCTGTCACTGTTGTGTGCAATTTGCTGGAAAGCTGATGATTTCTGATGGTCACTTGACACATGACTTTAAGGCTACTCTAAGTGGAACCATAATACACAAAGAATGTTTTGCAGAAAGGGTTATAGCTAGCTTTCAGGATCAAAGTCAGTAAGTAGTGCACATTTAATCATGTGGTCGGGTTACTATATATCTGCTCATATACACCACTGCTTTCTAATAAAGTGAAGATATGAACTATGTGACATAAAATAAAAACTAAAGGCTAATAAATTATTGAGTAAATACTGAGTTATACTCCAAATATTTTTAAGGATATAAATTGTTAGGATTTCTTGTTAAGTTATCAGGCCATACAACATGTGATATATCAGCTTCGTCTTTCTCTCTATATTTTTAAAGAAAATATTTTTAAAAATTTGCCATATGCTGGATAATACATTTTAAATCCATAATAATGATAACACAATAAAGGCTTATACAAAGCTCATATAAATTAGAACAACATTTAGAATACGAAAAGTTCAGTGACTAAAACCAGTTTCTGAATGTCATTTTGTAGGACTTTGGATCTTACTTTTTTTGAGATAATCAGCACCCTACACTCCCCAGCATACATTTTTCTTTATTTTATACTGAGTAAACAAGAAAATATTTAGCTCTGTGTAGACTCAGGTAATTGTGCCTAGCATGTGAACTTATCTAAAAGCATTTCATATCCCACAACAGTAATGCTAGTTTGTAAATTGTTCTATATGCTTCCAAAACTTACCTAATATGCACATGTCTACAGAGTAGCTACTATGTGTCCAATAATATAGGCATTGGGACTATGTAAGTGAATATACAAAAAGAAAAACTCTTTGTACCAAAAGCTTAAATTTTAAACCATTATGATGTTAGCATCTCCATTCTGTTGGGTTTTATGTGTTAGGTAATATGAAATAATAAATAACATATTCTACTTATAATTTCATGTATTTACACTTATGGATATGGTGCTTACCTTTTCACATATATTCTCTGTTATTTTCATGTTTCCTGAGCCTTCACATGTTGGCAAATATCCTGTATCAGTGGCACAGATGAGGCAACCAGATGTTTATTCCCACAGCCGCTCTCCTGGGGACAGTTTCATCCTTTACAACGTGGGCAAATGTGAATCATGAGGAAGAATTGGAGAGGCTAGTGGAGGAAGAGGAAGAGGAGGAGAGAGGAGAGGAGGAGAGAAGAGGAGGGAACAAGACAAGGAGAGAGAAGGGAAGAGCGGAAGAGGGGAGGAGGGATGAAGCATTATACTAAGAGGAGAAGAAGGGGAGGAGAGAGGAGGGGAGAAGACAAGGAGAGAGAAGGGAAGAGGGGAGGAGGATGGAGGAGAGAGGAGGGAGGAAGCATTGTATTTGATCCTCCCTTCTGGTAGATAATAAGATGACATTTTTCCAGTCTTGGACTCAGATAGGACTTCCTGAATTCCTTTGACCAATGAGAGATAAACAGGAGTAGGCTTGCTGCTATGGCTGTAGATATTTAGCTGAGATGGAGGCTCTAATAGCTGGAGCCAGGGCTTGGCTGAGACCAACAGAGTTCCTAATAGCCCATCCTGAACATACAGCATGATAAAGAAACAAACTTGCGCTCTGTCGAGCCTTTGAACTTGATGTTACTTTTGCTTATTGCCTCAGTTATTCTGTGTTTGTGAATGCAGCTTTACCGCCTCTACCCCGACTGACAGACTCATGAATGGCAGTTCGTCTGGCACTATAATTTATTTTTCTACTATTGTGTCAGTTCAAGAACAGCCAGAGCATGAAGGCATGAACTTGGCTCTGGGACTGAGATTTTTGTCTGGTGATTATAATAAAATGACGGTTAAGATTTTAGCAAGAGAATAATTGAAACTAGGAGCTGTTGAACCTCAGCTTGACTGGGAGGGATAGAAAGGCAGGGAACACCACAGAAAATAAAAAGTACGTGAGTCCAGACATGGACTATGTTGATAAGATGGGTGATCATTTACAGATAAAGTAATTGAGTATTAAAAAAAAATTGTAGCCAGGCACTGGTAGAACATGCCTTTAATTCCAGCACTCAGGAGGCAGAGGTAGGCAGGTCTTTGAGTTCAATGCCAGCCTGGTCTATAGAGAAAGTTCCAGGACAGACTCCAAAGCTACACAGAGAAACCCTACCTCGAAAAACAATCAAAATAAATAAAAATACATTGTAATTGCAACATAGGGTTCCGTGGTTATAGATTTGGGAGGGTTCTGAGTCACTTTGGGTCATGAAAAGGCACACTGTGAGAGCAAAACTGAGAGTCAGTCAGAGAGACATGTGAGCCAATAAAGCACAGACTGGAGAAGCTGACAGGCTGGCCACACTGCACACCAGAGTCCGCAGAATAGTGGCAGTGACAGCCAGAGATGGCCAGGCTAGAGCAGGAGGTTCTGAGCTAATTGCTGAAGTCGTCAGTTGCTGAGTGGTACACAGATGAGGACTGTGTCTAATTGCCAGAAACTCTGGAGATGGAAGATAGAGCACAGGGAGAAGGCAGAGAGCTACGGACTTTCCTTCTAACCCTGAACGTCACTGAAAGTTGTAGAGAAGCAGCCATCCAGGAAGGTGGAACCGCAAGGGGATTTATAAAGGCCGTAACTACCTTTCATCGGGGTAGAAAGAGAGTTGTCTGATGTTAAGCACGGAGGGAGCACCATCTGGGGCTTTGGAGGACCGCTATGAGATGCTCAAGGCAAATGTTTGGTGAATGTGAAAAAGAGCAAAAGGTGGGGCTCAGAGAGAAGGGCAGAGCATTATCGGCACCAAAGCCAGAGCATGAAGCTTGACCAGGAAGATGTCCTTGTACCATGATCCAGGAAATACACATGGTAGGCAGGGAGGAGTTTGGAACTTCCCTGGACTGGGTGGGGTTGGCAGCAGATTAGGACAACATGTCCTCATTGCCTCTTGAGCCCAATTATGGAATGGTCCAGAGGACTATTCTCACAGTCAAGAAACACATGATTTTCTTCCACAAGTAGGAATCTCATATAGTCTTGAAGTGTGAACCTGTCAAAGGATGCTCCTGGGAAACTCGGCTTTGTTTCATCCAGTTTCATAGAAAATACTCAGAAAGGGGCTGAGATTGTTTTGCCCTGGTTGCTGGAAGGCAGCATCTCCCGAGGAATCAGGTAGAGAAGATGATTCATCTAAAACCTTCATTAACAGATGAGAGAACACAGGCCCTGAGAACAGTTTGGGCTGCGTCTAGAGTTTGCCATAGAGCTAATTTCAGAACTCTTGCGTTCTTTCTGCCTTAAACATCCAATTTCTTAGAAAAGTAACCCAGGCCAATGACACGTGATAATAGCTGGCATTTGCAGCCAATGCTATTGAGGACTTGTCGAGCATCGTGCAGCCCTTCTGATTATCTTAACAACTTCACTTGATATCAGCACTGGTGCTGTCTTTCTGAAACATGCACCCTGAGGATCAGAAGGAAGATAGCATCACAAAGCACCAGATTGGCAGCCTCTGGCTTCGAACCTCTATCTCAAGGCCTCCCTGCCAGCCAACATAATGCTCTTAGTTGCTTTTCTATTGTTGTGATAAAACACCATGACGGAGGCAACTTATAAAAGAAAGCTTTTAATTGGGCTTACAGTTCCAGAGGATGAGAGTCCACGATGGCCGAGCAAAGACTTGGTGGCAGGCACAGCTGAGAGCTCACATCGCAAACTGCAAGCAAGAAGCAGAGAGAGCTAGCTCAAAGTGATTGGAGTCTTTTGAAACCTCCAGGCCGCCATCCCCCCATGACGTACCATTTTCAATAAGGCCATACCTTCTGATCCTTCCCAAGCTGTTCCACCAATGTGTGTGTTGCAGGGTGGGGTGGGAGAACTGTTCAAATGTATAAATATCTGAGTGGATGGGAGCCATTGCCATTTAAACCACCACATCACCGTCATATACAGTATGATTGGCCCATTTCCTTCCCTTTGCCTTAATGGAGTTGGCTAGGAAAGCTAGCAGGTCTTTATCCCCTCGTCCATACCTGCCCTGCTCGGACACCCAACAGACGGAACATGCAGATACTTGTTGGGAGCCTGGGTTTTCCTGCCCAGCCCTCAACTCTTAGTTGCTGGAGTTACCCACATATGGGGAGTGATGGAAGAAAAGGAAAAGATGAAAATGTAAGTGTGCAACACTGGACTTTGCAATTTTATTTTTATTCCCGAATTTACCAATAGCATTTGGGAATGACACCTGCCTCCTCCACGTGGTCAGCTCCATATGTCCTGGTTTGGGGGCAGCAGTGCTCAAGTCAGCCTAAGGTAGGACTCGGAGGCAGCAGAGCAGTAGACACCCGCCAAGGTGCCTGCTGTTTTCCGAGGTCTCTCTTCCCAGAGATAGGGAGCCTCTGACTAGCACTAGAGATGAGCTCTTAACTGCAGGCTGAGCCTGCTTCATCACTGAGTGGTACTTACTCATTGACATTTAGTGAACTCATCCGGTGTCCCCTGCATGTGGGAGATGCTCCTCAAGCATTCACGTGCCCCTCTGGACAGGCCACACAGGTGGATAGAAACTTGCAGTGACAGGCGGTAAATTCTGCAAGGGTCACCCATGCAGTACGGGATGAGAGCGTGGGGACTCTCCTAAACCTGCTTCCAAAGGATGCTGCAGAACCGTAATGACACAAGAGCAACCATTTTCCTTTAGAAAAGCTGAATAACGATACCATTGGGTACTTCGTTAGATTTTCTCCTCTGGGATAGGAAAGGTCACATTTTGATCAGGAATTGGTGTTTGTATGTGGGGTCTGAGAACCTGTGAAACACACCACAGGGGAACCTGCAAGGCAGAGTACTAAATCTACACCCCCAGCCTTGTCAGAGTTAATGAACTCACTCTCTTTGTTTCCCTGCCAGTCTGAGCCAGTGCAAGATTGCCTCTGGAGTGTTTTAATGATGTGCTGTTTTGTTCCTGTGAAAACTTTGTATTTCAGGTGCCAATTCACCCTTCCCTCGCATAAAATGAGTCAGGAGGAAGAACAAGAGGAATGGCTGAACAATTGAATACCCAGCATAGTACCACCATGTGCTATTTTCATTTCTAAGTATTTTAGGCATTGCAAGTCCTTTCTGACATGTCGTGTTACTGACAAATACTTAAAATGTAATGGAAAAGGGCACACTTCATTTCACCTGCTTTAAACCACAATTAAGAATAGGAATAGGAAGTAGTGCCCAATCAACCCTTTATTCTTTTTGTCTGGGGATGTGTTTTAGAATTGTCTTTCTGTGATTGAGAAGAAACTGCACTCTACGTTAGCTGGATTTTAACCATCACCATAAGCTCCTCCTCTTCCTCTTCCTTCTTCTCCTCCTCTTCCTTCTCCTGCTCCTCTCCTTCCTCCTCTTCCTCTTCCTCCTACTCCTGCTCCTCCTCCCTCTTCTCTATTTTACTAGCTCATATCCAGAATGCTCATAGTACATAATTCAGCTTCTGGAAACTTTAAATGACCACCCCAGCAGTTCCTATTTGTCCAAACGAGTCCCAATACGGAATCTGTATGGCAAACACTACTGTCTACTCACTTGCTCTCCCTTACTTTTCTCCTATGGATAGACGGTTAAGAGCCAAGTGTTTGTTCAAAAACCCTGGAATGGGGAAATGACTCATATCACTCAGTGTAGAGCTGTGAGATATAAGAGAAAGCCCACTGGGAGAGTCCCAAGGGGAGATGTATTGGTCGCTTTTCTTATGCTATGGCACAACAGCATGACTGAAGGCAATTTATGGGGAAAAGGTTTCTTTTGCCTTATAGTTCCAGAAGGATGTGGGTCCATCCGGAGGGACAAGAGTCCACCTGGTGGCTAGGGATGGGATAAGGAGGAGAGAAGGGAGGCACGGGAGCAAGCAGCAGGCATGGTAGTAGAAGCAGGAATCTGGGAGATCACATCTTCAACAGCAAACAAAAAGGAGAGGGAGTGACCTGGTAAGGGAGTGAAACAGTAGACTCTCAGAGCCCATCCCCTGTGATGGACTTCCTCCAGCAAGCCTGCACAAGCTCCCCAAACAATGCCATCAGCTGGGAACCCAGTGTTCACATACCTGAGTCCATGGGTAACATTTCAAGTTCAAGCCACCACAGGAGAATACATAAAAAGTCTGGGTACATTTCTCCTTTGGCTTTCTCTGTGGATCTTGGGAGTGATGTCCAGAGACAGAGCCACTGTTATGGCCAAGAGCTATTGCCAGAAGGCAATTAGTCAAGTTGCTGAGGAAACTGAGTCACCTATGGTGTCGTTTTGGGTGCAAGCTAGATGCCCACCTGGAAGAAAAAGATAAACTCAGGCTTGCTTAAGGTATTGGAATGTTGATTTTCTTCTACTTACAGCTGAAGGTATTTCTAGCTGTGAAAGTGCTCTTGTAATCAGTGTCTCGCTGAACCTGTGTGGCTGTAGTTTATTATTTATGTCTGCCTGGTTGAGAAAGGGAAAAGGATGTTTTCATTAGGACTGCATGCTTGGGAAGCTGTTATGCCAGGACTTAGCTCCCGGGAAGCACAGAGCTCTCTGCTTTCCCTCACCATTCCTTTGTCTCTGTCCACAGTCAGAATTTGGGCTGGTATGGGAGGGAGCACATATGATCTATTAGTAAACTACTTGGCCCGTCTATCAAGTAACTCCAGTCCGCCATGCTTCTGCTCCCCCCACGTTTGTGCCATATTTGCATAATTCTTTTCCTTCTAAGTTAAAAAAATACATGTGCTTCCGTAGGGCTAAGAGTAAAACATAGGGTCTCTGATGGCAGGAGAATGAATGAATGAATGAATGAACCAATGAATCAATGAATCTCATAACCATGAATGTGAGCCATACTATGAATACATTGTGTTATGGGAAGATAAATGAGCAATGTGTCTTTCTTTTCTGGGTGCTGTTTATAGCCTGCCCAACACCCTCTTCTGTTTCTTTCGCCTGCAGAACATGCAATCTGAATATCTATCCTTTCATGTGAATGAAGAGAGGGCTCCTTTCCCTGCTTTCAGGGCTTGCATTAAAGCCAGTCATGGTGCTGCATATGCTTCTCCAATGACTGGCTTGGGATAAATGGGTGAACAGGTCTTGATTGACAGAGAAGAGGAGAGACTTCCAGTGAGATAATATTCTCTCTAGACATTATCGATCCAGCTATAACTCCCATCTGATGTCCAGTTTACTATGAATGGCTAAGTAGAAAAATGGAAAGTGTTTAGATCTCTGATAACAATGTCAAGCCACAGAATTTAATACCAAAGCACCTCCATGTAAACAGAAGTTTCTTGTCCTGAACACCTGTGCCCAAATAACCATTCTGAGGTTTATCTTAATTGTAAATGCTCAGCCGATAGCTCAGACTCATTACTAGCTAACTCTTACATTTTAAGTTAACTCATATTCCTTATTTACACTCTGTCAGGTGGTGGTAGCTTTATTAGCATGGCATGTTCATCTCCTGCTCCCTCTGTATCTGACTGGCAACTCCTCTGACTCTGCCCTTCTTCTTCCCATCATCCTTAGTTTGGTCACCCCACCTATTCTTCCTGCCTGCCTACTGGAAAATCGACGTTTGATTAAACCAGTTCTAGTGACAAACCTTTATAGTGTGCAAGAGGGTTATTCCACAGCACCTCTAACTTTCAGTTCCTTGTACCGATACACTGTGGTTTATTAGTGTTGACTTGCAGGCACGATGACTGCCTGTATATTTGCCTGATCTCAATGGAGCTTTGGCTCAATTAGGAAGCACAGCAGCCTAAGACAAGACCTGCGCACTGCCCTCAACACTGACTCTTCCAGAGGATCTGAACATTCATTAAATCTCTCTACAAGAGCCCCAGCATGCCCGCTGGCTGGAGAAATCCAGCACAGACAAATGGAAATGCCGAGCCTAAGTAATGGACTGCAGAGCTTCTTAGCTGGCAATAGTTCCTGCTGTTGACTAGACTGGAGTGCCAGGGACAACTTGTCTTAGAATTAAACATTTGGTCTCTCTCTTTTTGACAAGACGATACCTACACATGAGGCTGCTTCTGAATATAAGTCACCAGACGTGAGTCCCATCTGTATCTTTAACCTGATGTGTAAGATGGAGCAAAGTTACGGTGCTCACCCATGCTTCAGTTTCCCGATCTGTACGATGGGCAAAATGACAGTACCTCATAGGTAATAATGAGCACGGTGACAGCAGCCTCACAGAGCTGGTGCGAGCATCTAGTAATTTTAATCATGTAGTCAGTGCTCTGTAATCATTAGCTACTGTCATTATCCACAGGCTAACTTTCACGCATCTTCTCTTTATTCCCATCCTCTTGGGAGACAATTAGTCTTGCATTCATTAAGCCCTAAATTAATGCTGCTTAAATTTGAATTTTCCATGGCTCTACCTGGAAAATTCTGACTATACTATGATTGATTGTCTTGTATTTATCTACTTCGTGGCAGGAGAAAATAATATCATGGAAATGAATTGTGCTATGTCCTTTTTTATTAATAAGCAACCCTACCAATATCATTACTATAAAATGTTTCAATTATAGAATCTTTCTACTTCTGTCCTTGGTAAATACATTCTAACTATTAAGGTTGTGTAAGTGAAGTGATTGAATTCAGTAAATGATGACAGTACACTCTCTTCTTTGACTCTTATTTCTCAGCCAGCCCATTTTTGAGGTGCTCACCTCTCACCTGTACATGTAAATTTAAAATTTCCTCTCGGGGGTTCTGCCTCCACTCTGGCAAATGCTTTCTCGATAGGATGGCTCCCTTGCAGAACCTAGCATTTTGCTTTTTCTTGTATATACTTTCATTTTCCTCACGAGAGAATTGTCTCTAGATATCCTATAAGGAAAAAAAAATCTGGGAGAAAAATGGTAGTACCTGGGTTTTCTTGCCTGATGTTTGAACTACAGCGTCCTACAGCAAAGCAGGCTTGTGTTTACCCCAGTGCCTTAGCAGCAGCAGGCAGAACTTCCACTGTGGGGAAAGCCGTCCGATACCTTGCCATTTAAGCCCTGGTTACACTGTGAAGATTAATCTCTAATTTTCTTGCCTAAATTTTTTCCTTTGATACACATTTGGTTTTCCCCAATACATTCTTAATTGTAAATTATTTTCAATACTAAAAACATTGCTTCCATAGAAGTCTTTAGTCATTTGGTGTTTTCCAGTTCAGCCTATATGAATACTATATTAAACACAAGAACCATAAAAATGAAGAGAGCATAGTACTACATTAGTAAGAGCACTAACATTGATAATATAATTTTTAGAGCGTCAAAGGATGGAATAAATAATACCACTTAAATTATAAATATTTGTTTATGTTCTTAGCTTCTAAAGAAAGATCTTTTTCCTAAATTTTGTTCATAAAAGAAAAAACCTTTGTTGTTATTTTCAAGAAGAAAAATAAGAAGGAAAAGCAGAGGCTATGCTGTCTTAAGAACGATTTCGAAGGTGTGGGGAGGTAGCCCAGTGGGGAAGGAACTTGCTCCACAATGTGAGGACATGAGTTCAGATCCCAGTCCCCATATAAAAACTTTTGGACTCTGTAGTATACACATGTGTAACCCCAGGACTGCTATGGGAAGTAGAGACAAGAGAATCATTCTAAAGTGGCAGCCCTTTTAGCATGGCATATACAAGTATACAAGGGAGGCTGTCTCAAGTAAGGTTGTGAGACCGCTCGCTGTCTGTTGACGTCCATGTGCACAGAAGTCTCCTCTTCCCTTCTCTCTCTCTCTCTCTGTGTGTGTGTGTGTGTGTGTGTGTGTGTGTGAGAGAGAGAGAGAGAGAGAGAGAGAGAGAGAGAGATTATACAAGAATGATTTCAAAAGAATACATTTCCAGACTGGTTTCAATGTTGTGTGAACAGAAATTCTACTCATGATAAAATACCAAAGCTGATAAGGTGGAATAAAAACTCACCATCCCCAAATGAAAGACCATCTAGCTAGCTCAGACACAGCTTTAACCCCAGGGTTCTATAAGGAGGAAGACCCAGGGCATTTGGTTCTACAGGAGGAAAGACAACGAGAGGCAATGTCAGCGACGAGCAGCTAGCTCACAGGGCCTACCACAGACACAGTGCCAAGCAACCTCTCCTCTGACTGCCCCTCAGAGAACATTGTTAAAGTGTTTTACCATGAAGAACACCAAGGAGCAGAGGTCATGAGACACGTGCAAGTTCACTGTTGGATGTTAGCCTTCTCTCAGGATCCCCAGAGTTCCCCTCCTCTCCTTCCTCTCTGACCCTTCTGGGACTGGCCAGAGCCACTAAGAGAGCATTCAGGGAGCCCAGCAGCCCTCTCTGCCCTCGCTTTGCCTCTATTGGTACAGTAAGAGATAAACCTTGATGCCTGTTGAAGCAATATTCTCGCAAAATATCGCATCTCCTGAAGATAGCCCATAATATCCAGAGGCTGATCACAGCCTATAGATTGAGAGTCAATGATAAAAGCTTGTCAATATTATTTGAATCCACAGAGAACTTTTCATCTGAAATGGCTTTGTAGTTGAGAAATTGGTGATTACCAAGATTTTTAGAAGTACTATGTAAGAGCTGAAAAAAATAAATTAGTCATGGATTTCCATATCATATTTTATGTGATACAATACACATTCCTAATTTTCAACATATACCTTTCTAACTGTTCAGATGATGTTTAGGTCTTTCCATTATTTTAGTTTAAAGTTTGGAGATGGGGATGTACACACTGTAAGTTTCTATAAATAAATAAAAATAAGAACTTTTGTTTATGTAGCATTTTTTGATGTATATTTCTCTTTCCCAGGTAGATAAAAAATGTTTCATTTTTCAGATGATAAGGCTGCAGTGGGAGAGTCAGATGGCATACCCGGGTTCTCCCAGCTAAGACTCAAACCTGGTTCAGCCAACTGCAGTTTATGAAGTCTATCTCCTAGCCCTGCTGCCCTAATGTCGCTATAGTGTATGGTATAGTTTTCTGATCTTAAATTGGTGCTGATGTTGCCTGGAAACAGAGAGATGCTTCAAAGTATTTAGTGGCAAAGCGAATGAAGAGGAAAGTATTTTTACTTAGATTGTTCCCAGTTAGCTAATTTCCATATTTCATATCACAAGCACTTTCCTGTCATAAGTAGAGGTCTACCTGTGTGAGAAGAAAATGAGGCCCACGGAGGTTAATTAAGTGCCAGGTGCCCAGAAGAGATTCAGTAGCAGAATGAGAAACACTGGTTCCAGGGCGCTCCCGTCTGAGCCAGCCTGCCTTTCTAGGTAGAAAATATCAGCGTCTTCCCCACCGGCTCCATGTGTGTCAGTTCGGGTGCTCCCAGTCACCGGTAACTGGGGAATGCTTGCTTTGGGCTGACACTGCAGCCAGATCCGTGCTGATCATTTCCCATCCAGGTCTCACCCACTCACTCTCATTGGCTGTCCATGATAAGGCTTGATAGTGGCCAAATGTTAAGGAAACAGCCCCCACTGAAACCATCACAGTAAAAAAAAAAAAAATGATAAGGAACAGTATATAGGTTTTTTTTTTAGATAAAGCCAAACAATTTCTTTCAGGCATAGAGACATATTCATATGAGTATGACAATTTGCACATTATTTGGTTTTTTGTAAAAGAATGGTAAATATAGGTAATAAATAATACTGATTTAAACAGTTTCTACCTTTAGAGAGATAAATATTCATATATTAGTAACATTAAGAATGCATCTTTTTCAAATATAGGTAGAAAATTTGTATCTTAATGGAGTAATTAGCAATTAAAATTGACATTCTGGTGTTTCCTTAAACAAGAAAAGTGCTTTGGGTTTGTCCCCAAGTGTTTTGCTAAAGCTGTAATCCACAAAGAATCAACCTGTGTCCATAAGCAGAAGAATACATAAAGAAAATGTGCTTCCTATACCAAATAACAGTATTCAGCCCCCAAAGGAAACAAAATCCTGTCATTTTCAACACGCTGAACGGAGCTGGAGATCATTATGCTGAATGAAGCAAGCCAGGTGTAGACGACGCCAAATGTCCGTGCGTGAGACCTTCAGAGACCTTCAGAAAGTCTAACCCAGGGAAGCAGTAAATGATGGCCACCCAGGCTGGAGTTGGGGGCCAGGGAGAAGGATGTCCATCAAATGTAGATTCGTTTGGAAAGGAAGACCGAGTTCAAGAGACCTGTGCAGTATGATGAGCATAGTTACCAACACTGCGCTGTTGCTTGGACATCGCCAGCTGAGTAGAATTGAGGTATTATCTCAAAAGACCTTCCAACTGTGTGAAGCAGCTCCTGGCTTCTGGAGCCCGAGTTAGCCATTCCACAATGTAGAAGGGTTTCAAAGCATCAGGCTATAATACAATATGCCATTTGAAATTATAATAATGGAAGTTGGAACTGAATCCCCAAACTTCATTTTAAATTATATTTTACTTCAATAATGATGAAACTATGCAGTTAGCATTTCTCATTTTCCTTTTATTAGTGAGCTGGAAGCTACAAACACAATGACAACAGCATCTCCCGTGCCCGTTGATTACTTCTCTGCCAGTCGCTCACTTCCCCAGCACTGACACTCCTATTACAAATGGTGTCCTGTAAAAATGGGATTTTCCTTTCTTATCAAAGGAAGGCAGTTTCATTTTCTACCTCGGAGAGCATCCAATGAAAAAGAGAGCCAGCATAATTACATATGTACTTTTACAACTTCAATATCATAATATTTTGATTTTGCTTTACATCGTACTTGCTCCCAGCTGGTGGGCAGCTTTTGTTTTAGCTTTGTGGATTATATTAGAAACAGGGGAAAGAGATATCATACACATTGTGAAACTAATGAGGCCAACATTCTGGAGTCATCTGAGAATATGATAATGCATCTATTTGATAGTCTTTGACTGGCTTTGTTATTCTAACTCCCGTACTTCAGAGGTGGTGGCACATAGAATTATTTATAACATCCTGGGGCTTAGAGGCGTAGCCAAGAAAGGAGACTTAGGGAGAACTGATGGGAAGAGCTGATGAGGAAAGATGCAGAGCATCAACAGGGGCCACGTGGGACAAGACAGGACAGCAACAACACCTGGACACGCGGCCTGGCCCTCAGGGTCAAATAAGGTTCAAGAGAAGAGGTCATTCCCTACTTGGGTTTTAGAGACCAGCCTAATACAGGGGTGTGAACTCACTACCGTGATGTCTTTGAAATGCAAATTCTGATTTAAGAGGTCTGGGAGGAGCTTCTGTCCGGTGAGCCACCAACCATATATTGCCCAGAAAAACAAAGAGTCCAGCCCAGAGTTGACAACCAGATGGGTAGGGGAAAATGGGTCGCTCCTGACAAAGGCAGGATTTGACAATTCAGTTAGGTTTAGATAAAAAATTAAAAAGCCAAGTTTGTTGATAGCAGCTTGCATCCCTCCTACTCAAAAGATACTTTGAAGTCTTAGGACTAAAACCTCAGAATACGGTCTTCTTTCGAAACAGCATCTTCACAAAGGTAGCCAGGTTAGATTGGGGTTGTTAGAGTGGGAATTTCTCTGATAGGGACTGTGTACTTATTGACGCTAGAGATTCAGGTGTTGGGTCAGACAGACACAGAGATGACACAGAGACGTGGAGAAAAGACGGGGCCTACAGCTGATGTGACCTTCACTGAAGCCCATGAAGCCCCCCCCACACACACACACAAACTGGAAGAAGCAAGGTTCTTTGGAAAGGCATTACTGATGGGGTTGCCCCGTGGATGCCCAGCCTCTAGATGGCTCTGAAATAAGCACTTCCTGTTGGTGTTAGTCATCCAGCCTGTAACAGAGGCCCCTGGAAATTAATACATGGAACTGCAGGGCCATTGATTCTCTGCTTTTGAATCAACATTCAATGTGGGATAAAAGGTTTAATAACCTTTGACTTTATAAAACTACTTACTGCAAAGGAGTCCTGGAACTAGGTCTCCTTGCTGTCAGTCAAAGTCTTGCCGCTTTTAAAACATGCACAATTTGACTGTGCAATAGAACAACTTGTAGATTGCATTCCACAGAGCCTCTTTTTAGGACTTTATTAATAGGCACTGGAAAGGGGTCATGGATAATGATGCTTTGAAGCAGACTAAGTTCATAGGAGACATCAGCCTAATTAAAGACATAGGTGAAACTTGCTGAAAAAAAATCCAAAGCATTGGAAAAACGTACAGAAACATGTACTGAGCCAGCCTAGTTTTCAGAATAGAGAAGCTTTTCTTATAAATAACTTTATTCTTTGAGAATTTCAGGCATGCAGACAATGAAATAAGATTATATGCACTCCCCCCATATCCCTTAGTACTTCCCCCTTCCAACTTTGTGTCTTTGTGTGTGTGTGTGTGTGTGTGTGAGAGAGAGAGAGAGAAAGAGAAAGAGAGAGAGAGATTAGTCCTGCCCATGTGTGCATGGATGGGAAACCATCCACTACAGCATGGGACTCCTAGCAGTGGCCACACTCTGAAAGCATGATTCTCCCTTTCCTAGCAGCTATCCACTGTCAATAGTTTCTCGGGGGTGAGGCCTGGCGAGCTCCTCCTCCATCTCTGTTGGACCTGAAGCTGGCTGGAGCTTGCGCAGGGAGCCACAATCCTGTTAACCTCCTCCAAAATACCATTTCCGGAAATGCTGGTTGAGAGGGTCAAACTCTCAGCCCCTGACAACATCACAGGAGAGCTACTTTAAAGTTTAATTGTGCTTTACTCTAAGTTATCCAGGGACTGCCTGGGCTATTTGTTGTTTGCTGAAGGCAGGACAGCCGATGCCCTTTGGGATGAGTTTAAGAAGTGAATCAAAAGGTCTATCATAAAAGGGAACTAAGAGATCAGTCAGAGTGACAAGGGCAAAATGGAATGGAGCAAAAGTGATGTTGGAGAAGACAGAGGAAGAGCAGGGAGATGAAATATTTAAGGCCCCTCTCTGCAGGGACAGGCTTTCTTCACAAAAGTCCCACGGAGTATAAAGAAAGGTTTTCGACATTTTTCTGTGCTTTGTTCACCACTGAGGCGCCATCCCTGTGAACATATGCTGCAGATGCTGCCCGGCGTGCACATCTTACCCGATAGTCCCTAACTCCTGGTTCCTCCTGTGTAGACTTTTGGGGAAAATCTATGGCATCACTCAGAGAGAGCTAATGTGCTGGGCATATTGTGTATTTTTATATGAGGATGTGTTGAGGTGATATCTGTAGGGGTTCAGCCTTGATGGGTTTGTGCATTCCAGGGTAGGGGCCTGCTTAGAAATGTTAGGTAGAAAAAACAGAGATACAAAAGAAAAAGACAGAGACACAGAATAGAGAGTCGGGAGGGCAACCCAGTGAATACTGAATTCGCCTGCATTTATTTTCCATATGTTTTATATACCCCAATCCAAAAAGGGGGAAGAAGGCAAAAGACTGCTTTAGCATGATACAAAGAACAGAGCAATTACCTCTTCAATACCCAAAACATCAAATAACTATCCTGAGTTAACTATTCTGTTGTTTAGGCAGGATGTGCAGTGACCACACCTTAGGTCAAGCATCCTCTCGGCAGCCACACCCTGGATCAAACCTCCTGTCCTAACCTTGAAGGAGCAAGAATGGGCCTGAACTCTGACCTTTGGTCAAGGTGGAAAGCATCCATTTCCATGGGCTCCGACAAGGGTAATTCAGGCTGTAAAACGTCAGCAACGTCATCAGTGCATCCCAGCAATCTGCAAAGAGAAGTATCTGCCTCCTTCTGAGCTCTTAGTCCCCTGTCTCAGGACCCGTTCTCACGGCCTGCAAAGTTCAGGACCCCACTTCAGCTAGGAAAATTGTCTGATGCCACACTCTTGACACTTACATGACGAAAGATACCATAAAAAAAATAATACTGCCCTATCTAAGAGACCTGCATTTTGTGTGGCAGCACAGCCATGCTCAACCCTTTCTCCTCTAAGAGCTGAGAGTCAATAGACAGGAAGAGCAAAAGCCCACCAGGAGTGATGCATGGATATGAACATGTTTTTCCCGGGTTCTAGCAATAAGAGGCAAGGTTAGGAAACAAACTGTTCGCCTGCTAGCTTGAGTTCTAAATGCCACTTTCACAGATTGCAACATTAAAGGTAAAGACTTAAGCACAGAAAAAAATGTTAACAAACAATAATCAAAGCCCTAAAATTAACTCAGCGCATGCCAAACATGATATTACGTATTGGAGACACAGCCAAAAAGACACACAGTCTCACCTTCGTGAAACGGAGACACTGAAGGGGAAGAATAAATGCCATGTGAATAATAGAACTGCACTTAGAACACTCTTTTTTTAAAGATTTTATTAATTTATTATGTATACAGCATTCTCAGTATTCTGTCTGCATGTATCCCTGCAGGCCAGAAGAGGGCACCAGATCTCATTACTGATGGCTGTGAGCCACCATGTGGTTGATGGGAATTGAACTCAGGACCTTTGGAAGAGCAGGCAGTGCTCTTAACCACTGAGCCATCTCTCCAGCCCCCCTTTTTAAATAAGATTTATTTATTTATTATGTATACAGTATTCTCACTATTCTGTCTGGATGTATGCCTGCAGGCCAGAGGAGGGCACCAGATCTCATTACAGATGGCTGTGAGCCACCATGTGGTTGCTGGGAATTGAACTCAGGACCTTTGGAAGAGCAGGCAGTGCTCTTAACCACTGAGCCATCTCTCCATCCCAGAACAATCTTTTCTTACTTTTTGAGACAAGGTTTACTGTAGCCCAGATTGGCCTCAAATTCCAGAGGTGACTGAGAACAGCCTTAAACTTATTAACCTCTCTCTTATAGCTGCCTCCCACATACTGGGGTGGCAGGTATGCACCACCCTACCCAACGGGTGTGACGCTGGAGACCAAGCCCAGGGCTTTGAGCACTCTGCCAACTGAGTTATAAAAATCTTAAGAAGTAAAATTGCAGGGATCTCATATTTTTTCTAGAGGATCCCAATTAGAATAGAGGCTTAGTAAAGCTGTTCCTGAAGAGAAGTCTTAAAGCTGAGGTTGAAAAAAAATAAAAGGAGTCCAGACAGGTGAGGGATCAGGACTGAGTGTTTGCTACAGGTGCTGGAGACAAGCAGGGGCTAGAGGGGCCGTGAAATATTCAGGAGACAGTGTAAACCCAAGCATCCAAAGCATTAGTCCTACAGAAAACAAATTGCAGGGGCAAGCGAATGTGATTCCGTAGGTGGTTTAGGTTGGTTGGAGGGTTAAGATCTTTCACGTGAGCAAGGGGTGTGTCATTGGTATGTAGCCTGCCCTCCAAAGCTTCACGCATCGGAGCCTTGGTCCCTAATGTGATGATATCGAGGTCATGGGACATTTTGAGATGGGGCATATATGGGGCCACTGGATCATGGCTGTGCTGCTAAAGAGACCAATGTGACTCAGAGGGCATTGTGTGCTAAAGGCGTGGGTTGGCTGCAGAAGACCAGGGCTCCCAATGTGACTCCTACATATTGTGGTGCTATTCTGTTATGATGCCCTTAGGCCCTCAGTAGAGGCTGATCAGATGGTACTGCTACTACCTAAGATGCTAACGCGGCCTTGCTACCAGCTGGCAGTGAGTGGAGCCTGATCAGGTATTGGGAGTGACTGGACAAGCCTTTTCTGTTTCTCTTAGGAGGGGCGTCCTCTGAGGTGAGGAATGCAGATGCAAAGATGTGGAAACAGAATGGTTGGAGCTGGGGTCGAAATATGAAGTGGGACCAAACCCTGAAGGACTCTGTTGCCAAGGAACCTATGCCCTAGTGCTCTCCAACGAGGTTTCTCTAGGCTGGCTAAACCCTTCTAGCAGAGGTGACTGGTCCATCATGGGGCAGCCTGTGTGGCTCATGGGCTTGGCACTAGAGACCTGCTCAGGCCCAGCCTATGCTCCAGTGCTTCTGTTCCAGCCTAGAGCTTCCCTTCTGGTCACCCACATCTTTTCAGTTTGTTTTTTTGCAAAAAGAACCCTCTTCACGTTATTCATGCTTGTGTCCTGCCTCCTGGTAGAGCTTCACTGGACGCAGCTCTTGACAAACATAGAGACGGTTGTGGAAACAATGGTCCACATAGGTATTTCACTGGATTCATAGACAACACAAAGTATTTGAGACATAGGTCCGTAGTTAAATATGCTAGAAAGACATACACATCCTCTTGCTTTTCCTTGAGTACTTGATTTTTCTTCCTATTTGCTTTATTTCAAAACAAACATATTTATGATAACTCTAGAGATTTCTCGGTAAAAAAAATCCTCAAACTATATTTGTTCTTGATTTAGAACATTGAATATCAAGTCATTTTCATTCCCCCTGTGAAATTTTGGCAGTTTTCTCAATTATTATTCTCTATAAAAGCAAATTATCTGATATCAAGAAGCGATTCACTGATGAAAAGTGGTTCAGCCTAACTGGAACTCAAACAAATGCAAATATCGAAATAATAATGAAAGACCTGGATAAATCCAGAGCCCTCTAGCAGAAAGAATAGAGCCAAAAATCTAGCAGGGAGAGAAGATGCATAATTAATATGGGAGGGCCCAGATGACTGTGGATGCTGACACTCATGGGCTACTGGTCCTGGGTGCTATAAGAAAGTAGACTGAGCAAACCATGGGGAGCAAGCCAGTAAGCAGCACCCCTCTGTGACTTCTGCATCAGCTCCTGCCTCCAGGTTTCTGCCCTGCCTGATTTCTTGCTGTGACTTCCTTCAGATGGACTGTTACCTGGAAGTGTAAGATGAAATAAGCCCTTTCTTCCCCAAGTTGCTTTTGGTCATGGTGTTTTATCACAGCACAAGGAACTTGAACTAAGACATGGTGCAAGGAATTCACTGAGTTATCTCCCTAGCTCTTGTATAATGAGTTATTTAAAAATTTAAACCCAGAACAGAAGGAAGGCTTTTTCTCTTCCTTCATTTTCTCTTTCTACCTCCTCAAAACCACCGCCTACTAGCTTCCTTCTAGTTTCCTATGTTTTCACTAGAGAGCACCCCTGCTAATTTGGGGAGTATTTAAAGCCTGAGTCTGAAACCTGACATGCATCTTTTTTGTTCTGTAAAATAAAGCCAACACTTTCCTTTCCATTGCCAGCCCTTCCTCACTAATGAGACAAACAGCAAGCCCGTCGGCTTTTCTTCCTTTTTTCTCCCCGAAAACATTGTATTACCAAAAAGTACACCCACCTTTAAAAAGACATGAGAGAACAAAAGAAGTGCAGCCATTGCTAACTCAAAAGCACTTCCCTGTAATGCAATGTTAGTGTATAACCTACTTTTTTTTTTTTTTTTTCTTGAGAGGGACTAGGAGACACTATATGATTACCTGCTTGAGTTAATTCTGTCTAACTGATGCTACTTATCTTTGGATAACAAAGCATTTTACACCTTCAAAAGTAAATAGACTGTTCCTCTACTTTAATTTAAAAATGTTCCAATGTCTCCCATTTATTTTTCTTGAAATACTTCATTTTGCCTTTGAGGAACATGTAATAATTATATGTATTAATAGGTTTCAGTGTGATATCTCAATACACATGTCCAGCATACAACAAATTAGATACATCTTCCCCCTCCAATACCACATAAGTTTTCTAAGCCCTAGTAATCCCTTCTGCATTCAGACCATATTTCTTTAGTTTCTGCCTATGAAAAAGAACATGCAGCACTTATATTTCTGTGTATGGCCAGTACTTGATGCACTCTGTTCTAGCTCCATCCATTTGTAGCAAATGAATCCTTCTTTGTGTCTGAATAATCTCACGATTAATGTGTACTTTTTCTTACCTTATGACTGACACCCCGTTTGTTTCCATACCTTAACTGTTGTGGATAGTGCTATCATAGGCATGGGCATGCAGTTATGTCTTTGAGACTCTAATTTTATTTTAAGACTATTTCCCCAGAAATGCGATAGGAAGATGCTATTTATTTTTAGCATACGGCGGGAACTCCATGCTCTTCACTAGACTGGTCATATGATTTATATCTCACCCCTGGTGCATGAGAAGTTCTTTTCCCATGTCTTTCCTAGTGTTTGCTATCTTTTGTTGTTTTGATACTAGTCAACATAATTGGAATAAGATGATATCTCATTGTGATTCTGACTTATATTTTGTGTTATGGTTGATAATACTGAGCATTTGTGGGATGGCAAGATGGCTTAGTTTGTAAAGGAGTTTGCTTCCAAACTTGGGAAACTGAGTTTGATCTGGGACTCACATGTTAGAAGAAAAAACCAATTTCTTCAAATATTTTAACATCCATATAAGGTCCATGTCATATGCATACATATGCACATGCACATACAAGATACATAAATGTAATTTTTAAAGTTCAGTTAAAATATTTTGTATCTCTTTTTGGGGGAGGTGGCTATCCCAAGTATTTAATCGACTCTGTGGGCTTGCCTCTCTTCCTGAGGGCCTCTGTTATTCTCCATGCACAAATCTGTGTTACACTTTCTTCTCAATAAACTCCAAGCCTGCTTCACAAGACACAAGCGTCTGTTCGGTTCATTTGCACATTATATTAACTTGCCTTTTTGTTCAGCTTTGGAATCTAGTTGGCACGCTGCCTCTCTTACTCTGTAGATCGTCTTTTCACTCTTTTGACTGTTTCTTTGGGATTGTGGCAGAGTTTCGTTTGACGTGATACCCTCATCTATTTTTGTTTTAGTTTCCTTGAATCAACAGCACATCAAAATGATCATAAACTGTAGTCAGGTTGGATTTATCCTAGAGATACAAGAACTGTTCATCATATGCAAACCAGCAAAAGTAATAAGAACATCAATATAGTGAAGAATAAAAATCCTGATCATGTGTATAGAGACTATGCCTTTGACAAAAATTGGCATCCTTAAAACTAAGCCCACTGCAAAGAACAGCAGGTCATGAAAGAGGCTACAGGTCAGGGTCAATGTCACTTTCTCTTTGAGCTAGAGGAGAGGCTGCAATGTATTTCCCAGGCTGGGCTACTGAGGAGCTAGGATTACAGGCATCCACATGGTATCACACACCCTTGAAGCTGATTTCTCTACTTCAGCATATGCAACTGTTCAGTCTGAGATATATGTGTGTGTGTATCTGTATATGTGTGCATGTTCATGTATATATTTATACTCATATATATGTGTGTGTAAAAACACACACACACCACACACACATATATGCTTACTGCAGCTTTGTTTTGTCCTGTGTCTCTCAAGAACCTAAAACAATACAGTGAACAGTTTTCCAAAATCATTATACAGAAAAATGTGAAAATTTTCACTGCTTCTTGGCCAATATTGGGTCCTTTATATTTTCCCCTCTAATTAGAGTTAACTTCTGAATTTTCACTTAAAAACCACAAACACAGATTTTTAAAGGGATTATATTGATAGGGAATATTTGTGTCTTTACAATACTACATGTTCTGATATTTGAATATGACAAATCCCTTTTTTATTTTTTATAATATATATGTGTGTGCATGTGTTTGCCTGTGCACACCGATGAGCCCACATTCATGCACATATAGAGATCATAGATATCCTTCATTCGTTTTACTTTTAGGATTGTGACTTTTATAACCCTATTGAAAAACCTTTGTTTCCAAGTGCAAACTACATCTAGCATCACAGTGGCCTTGTGTACCGTTCTGGAAGCAAGAAAGCTGCATTCACAGATGGTTCTCTCTCTCTCTTTTTTTTTTAAAGATTTATTTATTTATTATGTATACAGCATTCTGTCTGGATGTATGCCTGCAGGCCAGAAGAGGGAGCCAGATCTCATTATAGATGGTTGTGAGCCATCATGTGGTTGCTGGGAATTGAACTCAGGACCTCTGGAAGAGCAGCCAGTACTCTTAACTTCTGAGCCATCTCTCCAGCCCCCACAGATGGTTCTCAGAATGTGTCCATAGAGCCTATGGATTTGCCAGGATGCTGTCAGTCTGGGGACAATGACAACGTCCGCTAACCTTTCACTGGTTTTCATTGACTTGAACAGACTAGACTCTTCATGAGCACAGGCTCTGGCTGAGATGTCCTATTCCCGGCCTCCGATGCGCTCTCCCCACTTCACAGCCTTGTACAACACCAGTTGTAGGCTCTGCTGTTGCTCATGGATGTAGCCAGAGCGAAGACGTTGCCTTCTATTTCTCTTTAGCTAAGGGTTTCTTTATCAAGAATGGATATTAAATTTCACTGAATACTTTTATTTCATTTATTGAAATGGGTGAACTTTCTCTTTTTTATGTTTACACTGTGAGTTATAGTGATTGGCTCTTGTATGATTAAGCCAAACTTCTGTTCTTAGACACATTTGCAAGACTCCTTTGGTCTCTCACTGAGTTTGGTTTGATGGCTGTTTGGCCAATGTTACCCCAGTTTCCTCAGCTTTCTTACAGTTTTCAGTGGAATCTGGCTTGACTGGTTGATGACGTCATCTTATCCTGTTTGATGACGTCATCTCATCCTGTTTCCATTATTTCTGTTGGAGAGTCAGGTAGAACTTTTGTTACCTTTTGAGAAATTTTTAAAATTTACCTATTAGTTTTGATGCTTCCTTTTGTCCTGGGTTTTCTAGAAGCTTCCAATTGATGCCCGAGTGTGTTGTTCTTTGTGTTTACAGCACTGAGTAGTGTCAACTTCTCTTGCATCAACTTCAGAATACACACAGTCGTGTCCCTTTCAATTAAGCTTTTTGTTTCCTTCTCTCTATTCAAAACTTTCCCCAAAGTAACTCTACTGCTTTTCCTTCTCAGTAAAGGCAAAACTGCCATCACATCACTAAAACTAAATATTTTCATCATTTGGACAGATACTAACGATATCTTAATGAGTTTTAAGTTTGTGTTTCTCTAAGTCCTAAATGGGCTGTACATGTTTGAAAGTTAATTTGGCCTGTGAGTCCCTTTTCCTAAAGGGTCTTTTTCCAGCACTTATCACATTCTTGCTGGGCTGCTTACTTTTGTCTTGGTATATGTGTGTGTGTGCTTATATAGTGCACACTAATACTTTGTTGAATATGATTTGTAAATATTTTTCTCTGAAAAAAAATTTATACCGCTCAGCAATACTTTTCACAAAGAAGTATTTTGAAAAATATCTTTTTCAGTTTTTCCATTTAAGGAATAAAAGAACCTTTTAATCCACAGAAGTTTTTTTTCTATGCTTTTTTCTTAATATTTTACATATCCACTCTTTATATTTATTCCTTTATCCATTTTGAAGGGTTTTGGTATAAAATAAAAATTAGGTCAAAGTGGTCAGCATCAGCATCATGTTTTCAATGTCTCGCCTTCCTCCATAGTGTTGCTTTGGCACCTCTGTAAAAAGTAAATTGTGTTACATGGGTGAGTCTCTTTCATGTTTATGTATTTGATTTTATTTATTTGCATGCTGACATATATCTGTTGCTATCTGTCTTATTGATTCCTCCCAGTTTCTTTATTTTTAAAATTACTTTAACTATTCTAATTTCTTCGCCTTTCCATATAATGTTTAAATGATTTTGTCTATATTCAACAAAATTCTTACTGAGATATTTTATAGAAATTACATTGAATCTATATATTAATCTTAGAAGAATTAGCATTTTCAGTTATTCTTATATAGTAATAGTTGGCATATGTACTATATATTACTGTGTTTTATTGTGTATTCTCATTTCAATGACCAATAAGATCAGTATGTTTTTCCTTTTATTTAGGCCTTTGACATCTTTAGTCCACATGTGTTACTTATCAAAATATACAAGCTGCACATGATTGATTACATCTATTGCTACATCGTTTCTTTGTGCAATTATAAATGCTGTCAGATTTTTAATCTTAGTATATGTATTGTTATTATATATTTATAATTGATTTTAAAATATTTACCTTATATTCTGCAATCTTTTAGAGCCTGTATATTATTTGTAGAATTTTTTTCAAAGTCCATGAGTTTTTTCTTTTATACAGATAGTACTGTTGTGTGTAAATATGGACCGTTTTCTTTCTTTCTAACCTAAGCCTTTTATTTCTTTCTCTTGTCTTATTGCACAGTTGAATTTGTTACTTTTCGATTGCTGTGACAAAATACCACGACCAAGGGAGCTTATAAATGAAAGTATCGAATTGAATTTACAGTTTCAGAAGGATAGAGTCTGTGATGTTGGAACAAAGGCATGGTGGGAGGAATATCTGAAATATCATATACTGATCCATTGACCCATAAGCAGGAGGTAAAGAAAGAGCACACTTGGGTCAGCATGAGTCTAATGTGGGTGCTGTGATCACCATTAATGAATAAAGAAACTGCTTTGGACTTATAGCAAGGCAGAACTTAGGTAGGCAGGGAAAGCTAGGCTGAATACTGGGAGAAAGAAGGGTGGAGTCAGGGAGACTCCTTGGAGCCACCACCAGAGTCAGACATGCTGAAACATTGCCGGTAAGCCACTGCCACATGGCGATATACAGGTTAATAGAAATGGGTTAAATTAAAAAAAAAAGAGTTAGCCAATAAGAAGCTAGAGCTAATGGGCCAAGCAGTGATTTAACTAATACAGTTTCTGTGTGATTATTTCAGGTCTAAGCTAGCCGGGTGGCTGGGAACCAACAAGCGACCTCCTCCAACATTCTAAACCTCAAGTCCACCCCCAGCAACACTCCTTCTTCAACAAGGCCACACTTCCTAATCCTTCCCAAACATTTCCATGTCTGGGAACATATTCAAACATATGAAGCACATATTCATACCACATACTCAAATATATAAACCCCATATTCAAACATATAGCCTATCGGGGGCATTCTCATTCAAACCACCACCATTATCTATAACATTCAATACTAAGTTAAATAAATGCTGTGGTCACAAATATCTTTGCCTTATTCCCAATCTTGAAAGATTTTTTTCAGCCTTCCACCTTTCAATATAAGTGTTATTTGCTGGCTTTGTAGATATTTTTACCATATATTAAAAAAGAATATCCTCTCAATTCCTATCCATCTGAGAGTTTTTATCATGAGTTTATTTTAACTGCTTCTCAGATGTCTTTTCTATATTGGTTGATAGAATCATGTAACTCTTATTATAAAAATCAAATTAATTGATTTTCAGATATTGACTAATCCTCACATTCCCGATATAAACTCTATTTGGTTATGCTGTATAGTTCTTCTGAAATGTTCTTAAAATTATTTTTCTTAATAAATTTATACAGAGATTTTTTTATTTGCATTCTTCTGCATTCAGCAGAGTTGTTTTCCTGAAGTTGCTGGATTTTGTTGTTGTTGTTTCATTGGTGGTGGTTTTTCAAGACAGGGTTTCTCTGTGTAGCCCTGGCTGTCCTGGAGCTCACTCTGTAGACCAGGCTGGCCTCGGACTCACAGAGATCTACCTGCCTCTGCCTCATGAGTCCTGGGAATAAAGGTGTGCACCACCACAGCCCAGCTACAGTTGCTGTTTTTTGTGTATTTTCTTTACCTGGTATTGGAATGAGACAATACTAGCTACAGGAAATGAATTAGGAAGTATTTGATTTTCTTCTGTTCTCTTGAAAAGAAAGCATAGAACCTGTGTTAATTTTTCTCTAAATGTTTACAGAATTTTCCCTTGAAATCATCTGGAGATTGCGCTTAAGGGAATTTATAATTATGAACTTAATAGTCTTAATAATGAGTTGATTATATAAATGATCTGTTTTATGTTGAATAACTTTCAGGAATTGACCCATTTCACAAAAAAAGTCAAATATGTATATAAGCATGACATTCCTTTATTATCTTTTTTATATTTGCAGGCTCTGTAACAATATTCTTTATTCATACTATATATTTATACTTAGATTTTTCTTCATTTTACTGATCTTTTCAAGGAACAAGATCTTTAATTCATTGTTTTTCTCTCTGTCTTTTTGTTTTGTTTTGTTTTAAATTGCAGTGATTTTTTTCCCCAACTTCACTCTTAATTTCTTTCCTTCTACTTGCTTCGGACTTTATTCCTCTGTGTTCTTTAATTTTTTTATCTTCTAATTCTTATGTATGTGGATGTTTTGCCTGTATGTATGTCTGTGCTCACACATGTGCCTGGTAAGCACAGAGGCCAGAAGAGGGCATTGAAGCTCCTGAGACTAGAGTTACAGACACTTGTGAGCTGCCATGTGGGTGCTGGGACTCAAAGGTGAATCCTCTGGAAGAGCAATCAATGTTCTTAACCACTGAGCCAACCATCTCTCCAGCCCTCTTCTGTGTTCTTAAGGTGACAGTTTTGACTATTAATTTGAGGTATTTTCCTTCTTCTGATGTATTCATTTAATGATATAAATTTTCCTCTCAACGCAACTCTGGCTATGGCCACAAATTTTGATATATTTTTTTCTCACTTTTTATTTAGTTCACTTCATTATTGTATTTCCCTGAGAACTATTATTTATCCCATGGGGTTTTGTTTTGTTTTTAGATATATGTGTGTAATTTCCAAGGGCTTAGCACTTTTCTTAGTTTTCAGTTTTAAATCTGAATTTGTTGTGATCCTTCTTTTTATGTTTGTACCAGATTGTGGTGGTTTTGTAGGTATGTTTTATGGGTCAGGATTTGATGTAACTTTTTATATTCTATAGGTACATGAAAAGAGTGTGTGTTTTATCGTGATGGACATTCTATGGATTTTTTTATTTTTCTAGCTAGTCATTCTGCCAGCTGTTGAAAGAGAGACACTAAAGACCCTAGTCATCATTTGTCATTTCTGGATTAGTCTGCTTTACTTCATTGAAACAAAACACCCAAGGCAAGAGGCCCATAAAGACAAGAGAGTTGCTTCTCTTAGAACACTGGAAGCTCAAGTTTAAGATCAGGTGGTCTTTGCTCAGCTCCTGGTCTGAAGGTGGGGATGTGTGTGATAGATTTTACATGGTGAGCCGAGAAAGGACAGTGGGGAAGGGGCGACCTTCGTCTTTAATAACAGTCCTCTCAAGAGAATAGCCAGAGTCACACAGGAACTGACTTAGTCCCTGCCCAACCCTACTTCTTGAAGTTTACACTACTCCCCCAGGGTACTTTAATCTGACATTTGGCTTTCCTGCTCATTTTGTTTTTGTTTCTCCATTTTTCTCTCTCTCTTCAGATGAGTTACTTGAGCTCACTAGACTTTCATTTGTATCTAATAAGTGGATCTCTTTGTATAGATTTTTAATTATTGTATCATTTGTTATATTACATTACTAATTAATTATTACATTATTTACACATAATTGATAGCAGTTAACCAGTGGCCTTCCTTGTAACCTAAGGTACCTAGTTGCCTTTTTTGGTTTTTCACTGTTCAAATTGTTTGTTTTGGGTGTGAAGTCCAGGGTTTTAAATTGGGTTTACTGAAGAATTCTTCCTAAATCAGACATTTAATTCAGAGTGTTGAGAAAAATAATACAAGAACGTAATAGCTTCTACATTGAAACTTAGCACAATTTATCATCCCTTCAAATTTATCCATCCCCTTTGAAGGGTGATCTCTTCCCTCATTCCTACTCATCTTCCCTGCCCACCCCAGGGGACTTTGTCCTTATTAAGCTTTCATCCAGATAGAATCACAGCACATAGCCTCTTGTTGCTGGCTTCTGTACGCATGTCACACAGCACACAGCCTCTTGTTGCTGGCTTCTGTACGCATGTCACACAGCACATAGCCTCTTGTTGCTGGCTTCTGTACGCATGTCACACAGCACACAGCCTCTTGTTGCTGGCTTCTGTACGCATGTCACACAGCACACAGCCTCTTGTTGCTGGCTTCTGTACGCATGCTGGTCCTGAGAATCATCCTGCTTTGATGCCTATATCAGCAGATTGTCTTTCTGTTGCTCAATAGTTAGCACCCCATCTAAAGAGTCCCTATAGTTTATTCGTCCATTCCCTAGATGAAGGCTCTATCTGGATTGCTTCTAGTTTAGGATGTTGAGAAATAGTCACATATAGATTTCGGTGTGAGTATATATTTTCATTTAACATGAAAAGTTAGCTGAAAAGGCATCAAAGCGTTAGGTTGTGGTTAAAGTTCAGGCACAAGTTTATTACAAAATACAGACATTTATTCCTCTCAAACTATCTCTACTATTTTCCATTCTCAGTAGCAAACTATGAGAGTCCTTGGGCGAGGCAGCGTTCTTGCCCAACATGTACAGCCCTGTGCTCAGCCCCACACCATGAAGAAAGGCACCACCACCCCAGCAGGTTCAAGTCTTTGCAATGCTTTGAAAACTGCAGTGTTGCAATTTTTCTGTTTGGATTCTTTGGAGAGCCCTTATAACCGATGTGAATAGTATGGTTTTAATTTCTCTTTTTATAATGACCAATTTAATTTCTGTTTCCTTAGTGATAGTGGACATTTTTCATATTAGAGTTATCAACATATTGTCTGCTGTGAGGTGCCATTTCAAATTGTAGCGCGTCGCGTCTGCCAGCAGTAGAGACGACTACAACAGGATTCTTCTCAGCACACACTTTATTGGGACACACACTTTATGAATGAGAGAGGCTAAAGGACCACGATCCCCGGCGCGGCTCGCTTATAAGCAGTGCCGAACAAAGCCTTGATGTGTCATCACCCTATAGGCTCAAGTCGGTATAGCGCGATCGTACGACGACCGGATTGGTCAAGTCATACGATGCCTGTCATACGATGCCTTTCATAGGAAAGCGCATGCGCGGGAGTTGTGTTTACCAAGTCAGGAAAAGTACAGCAAATGGTGCTTTGGCTCTTAAGCCAGCGTACTCGTAACATGGAGGCACCGTGGCGCCCTACATCAAATCTCTTGCCTATTCTTGAAAACAGACCATTGATTATTCTTGTTGAGTGTGTGTGTGTGTGTGTGTGTGTGTGTATAAATGTGTGTATCTTACATGTGTCTTACTTTCTCATTGCTATGATAAAAACTATAACATAAACAGCACAAGGGGATGGGAGAGCTCATTTTGGCTTACACTTGCAGAGTGATACGGTCCTTCACAGTGGAGAAGACACTGCACAGGCAGGGAAGGTGCATGTCAGGAGCAGGAGGTTGGCTGGTCACCGGGAGGTTAGTTGGTTGGTCACATTGCTTCATACTCAAAAAGCAGAAAATGAACAGGAAATGAAACTAGGCTCTAAATCCTGAAGGTCTGCTTCAGTGACCCACTTCCTCTACCATGGCTACATATTCTAAAACCTCTACAACTAAGCCAAGGTGGTTGTCCATGCCTTTAATCCCAGGGCTTGAGAGGCAGAAACAGGCAGACCTCTGTGAGTTCAAGGCCAGCTTGGTCTACAGGGTTAAGTTCTAGGACAGCCAGAGCTGTTACACAGAGAAACCCTGTCTCAAAAAACAACCAACCAACCAACCAAATAAACAAGCAAAAACAAAACAAAACAAAAAACTGCCAAAACTCTACAATCTTCCTAAACAATGCCACCAGCTGAGGACCAAGTGTTAAATACATTAGCCTATGGGGACATTTCATATTCAGACTAAGGTAATATATATGCTGTATACAAGTCCTTTACCAGAAATGTGACCATACTTGCAAATATTTTTAACATAATTTTATTCGTGTAACAGTGTCTTTCAATAGCTAAAGATCTTATTTTTTTAAAAGTCAAATACATGGATTTTTTTCTTTAATGTGTTATGTTTTAGTTATACATTTTTATGTTCCTATGTGTGTGTTTCTGTGTCTCTGTATTTGTATGCATGCACATGTATATGCGTGCATGTATGCATATGTGCTTGTATGTGCGTGTGTGTGTGTGTTCATGTGTGTGTGTGTGTGTAGATACAGAACAATCTTAATGTCAGTCTTAGGAACAATTTTTTTGAGATAGTGTCTCTCATTAGCCTGAAGTTCATCAATTAGGTGCAATTGGCTGGCTATTAAGCCCTAAGGATTGACCTGTCTCAGCTTCTGGTCACTGGGTGCCACCGTGTCTTGCATTCTCGTTTGAGTTCTGGAGATCAAGCTCTTATCTTCATGTTTCTGAGAGAAGCACTTAACCAGCTGAACTATTCTTCAGCCCAACTTTTGGGATTTTTTTTTGAAAAACCTTTGAAATTCAAAACCACTTTTCTATTGTTCTTTTCTTAGCGGCAGATGCTGTTTTTGGAAAAGTATAGAGACAACTCAAGGCTCTGGGAGATGTCACCTTCCTCCCAGACAACAGACTGCAACTACTATCATGCAATTAGGTTAGAAGCAGGCCACTTTAATCTAATTGGGGATTGAGATGGCTCCACTCTGGTTCCAGTCTACGAGAGGGCTGGCTTATTTCTTGTCTGCTCCAAAGTTTCAGCCATTATGGTAAGGGGGGAGCCATGCGGTGCAAGCCTGCAGTTTTTAACCGGCTTTTCTTGTTGGTGGAACTTATCCTCTAATTTTTGTTCTGTCCATCTGTGAGGCGGCCAGAAGCTGCTCTTAGCTTCTCTCCATTTCAGCCGCTGCTTATCAATTAGCCAGTGTCTCAGGAGAGCCATGGAGCCAAATGTCAGGTTCTGGCGGTGCTTCCTTCTGCTCAATATTCCAAACCCTGAAACACAGTGCAGCCCCTTGGACGTCTTCAGGGGCTTTGATTTGCTTTTCTAGATCGGGCTTTGCAGTTTTATGGGATGGGATGGCTGTTCTGATACAGGCTACTCTGATCTATCTCAAATCAGAAACCCTCCCGGTCGATTTTTCACAATGATGGCTCAAGAGGTGTATTCCTAACTCGGTGTTCTGTCAACTGATTTTCCTTTGAAGCAGTTAGTATGTCTGGGGAGATGAGACTTTGGAAACCTGGAGGTGCACATCCATTTGATGAGATGACCTCATTTCCTTGAGGAAGCTGAATCAAAATGGGTTTCTCTCTCTACTGTATTTTTGGCGAATGTGTTTTTGCCAGTTGAGAGAGAGGGAGTCTGATCTTCGGCTGCCTGCACAAGCTTACTGTAGGAGCTCTCTTTGCTTAAGCAGAATTGAAATCAAATTAATTTCTCCTCCAGTTATTTTATGTGTTTATTCCTCCACTCCGTGTGCCCTCTGAAAGGTTACCCCGAGCAAAGAACCTGTCAGGTAATATCTAGCGTTCCATCCGGGACTTAATAGCATGCTTCCCCAGGATGAGCCAGGATGAAGGAATTTGTCTTCAAAGTGTCAGACCAGAGAGATAAAGTTTCCACAGTCAACGTTAAATCTTTGATAGCAGCTCAGAAATAATTGAAATAAGAAATAGCAGATACGAATGCTCATGCATCTGCTTTCAAAACTGAATGTGAAATCCTTCTCAGAATGTGGAATGGAGATGCTGGTGAGCTTGTTGGGGCTTCATGGCCAGTGGGAGCAAGTCCAGTGAGAATAAAGGTGAAGAGAGTGACGGGCATTTCATATAGACATATAAACGGGAAGGAACGAGACGGTAGGAAGCAAGGAACGTTAAAGGTATAGGGGTGGCCAGGCTGTGCGAGACCCAGGAAGAGTTAGCTCGGGAAGAACAGCTTGGCTGGGAGAAATGGCTGAAAGGAGGGCTTAAAGCATCGGCATTGTCAACTGTCGAAGCAGGACATCTTTCCTGCATGGGCACTATCCATGTGCATTGTCAACCGTCGAAGCAGGACATCTTTCCTGCATGGGCACTATCCATGTGCATTGTCAACTGTCGAAGCAGGACATCTTTCCTGCATGGGCACTATCCATGTTGAGTTTGCTTTTGCTGCACACATGGAATGCAAAACCAGTGGGACTGGTTGACCCAAATCGTTGGGATCAGTATTCCCATTTGCTGTTATTCCTGACGTGACCTTTGGAAGGGCATTTCATTTCCTCATGGCTGCTGCTAAAGGCAGTTTTTCCCTGTGTATCTTCCTTTATGTTTTTTTAAAGTTGTAAATATCATCCAACTTTAAGTATTGATACAAAGACATATTGGAGGCGTACAATATACTTTCTTGACATTTCTGCTTTTGATAAAACTCACTGTGGTGGGGTTGAGACTGCTTTGTTCTTTAGCATAGGAATGTGGATTGTACAATATACACTTTGTCTCTTGTTAGTCATTTATATACCAAACGAATTGCAAACAACCTGGATGGTAAGCCTAATTGTATATGGAAGTCATTACTTCAGACTCATGCTGAGTTATATTTTGTGGATAATTTTACCGCCTGTGTAGCCGCTTTGGAATGAGTGGCATATTTACCTCTCTCAGGAAGAAAAGAGACTTTGTCACCAAATATTTACAGAGAAACTAAACGTTCTATCAGCAGCTTTGAAAGACCCAGTGTTAACTCCGTGCTGTTCCTGGTGTTACCTTAACTCTTCTATTCACTGTTATAACCTGGTTTCAAACAAAAATCTAAACACTTAAGTTACAGCAATTCAAAATGTCATACAAAGCTGATGCTAGAAACTGCCACGTAGTTTCCAGCAAGGCTGTGGTGGTATACCTTCTTTTTAGGGTAATTTCTTTCTCCTGAAAGGCAGGTGACAGTGGTGTACCTACCTGGAATTGTCTTCGTGTTTTATCACTGTGCCCTGGCAGTGAGAGGAAGCATGGATTGTTCAAGACAACACAGGCCTGCCTTATCAGTCACGAAGAAACTAAGCATCCATTTTGATGGAAACCATTTTTACTAGGTATTTAAAGGAAGTACAAAAACATAGCTCTGATTCTGAACACTAAAGTTGCAGGACATCAGCACACGTTCCTCTTCCATGACCTGGCCTGATGTCAGATGCGCAGTGAGTTCTTGGTCAAGGTTTAGTCTGAATTCAGACTTTCATGGAGTCGTCAGCTCTTGGACATAGACGGTATGAGATGCCTGACTCACCTGTGAAAACCGCTTTTATGGACACTGCACTAATAATAGAAGTTGGCCTCTTCTGTCCATGGACAGTCTGGGGAAGCTTGGCTGATGAATACTGTGGAGGAGATTTCAGGAGCTAAGTGCATAAACTGTTCAGGTATACAAGTACAGAGACTTACTAATTAGAGCGGGACCTGGGAAGGGAAGGAGACCCTACTAATGTGTAGTGCACAATTCTGAGTCAAGCATTTTACCCACATTTACCCATTTAAACCTCATAACAATCAGGCAAAATTAAAACCTATTATGCCCTTCGCAGGGGAACAGTTAGAGGCCAGAAGGGCTCACTGCTTTGTCAGGGCCCCACTTTATCCTTCCGCCTCTCTCTACCCAATGTTTTGGAAGGAGTCGAGTTAAAGATCAAAGTGCTAAGGACTGGACTGCAGAGCAACGGATGCTGACTCTGTCACGTGCATTTTACCAACAACATGCAGGAACCGAAAAGGAACCAAGCGAGAAGATGACCCTCAGTGCCGTGTGGCTCCTAAGCTGTGGCTGGGGGCAGAATTGTTTTGAAGTCCTGAGCTGGCACAGGTCCAAAGCTAGCAGCTACAGCTGGGATCCCTGCCGGAGACAACTGGACATGCTGGGAACCATGGAGCCTAGGACTGTTTTGGAAAAAGGCAGTGGAGTTGCCCTTGGGTAAGCCCTGATGGAGGAAAGCCCAGTAAATAGAACTGAGCTTGAAGGGCGGGGTGAAATTAGTTGTAAGTATCGACAGGGGCTGTGATAAATGAATCCTGTGTAAAGAGAAGAGGGGGGCTTTATGATCTTTGCTTCAAGTTTCTGGGCTGACATTGTTTGTTTCATGTTATTTGCATATGCTGAGTAATTGTCCTTTAACTTGGCAGTTAAGGTGAGAATTAATTCAGCTCTCATGCCCTTACTACAGACCTCTACTTATGGTAAAAGATGGTAACTGTGGGAAGGTTGAATCTATATTCCTACTATACCCTGTATTCACTGGAATTTTAATTAAGTAACCAATAGAAAATCAGATGAGAGCTCTGTGTTCTCACTCAGCCTCATCTATGCCTTCCATGCCATCTTTACCAGAGACATGAAACTTAGCATTTGCACTTAATGTTTGCTCTGATGAATGGGATGCTCAATTTAGCTGCACTGCCCATGCTTGCAGCCACAGAGAGCAGCTCCCAGTTCCATCCCCTGTGTGAGGCAATGCGCATGGGCACAGCACCACAGTCAGCACCGCCCTTCTCTGGAGGCTGGTGTCCAGAATGAACTGGAGACCTTTCAAGGTTTACATGAGTATTTCTCTTTATGTATTCTGTAAACCAGTGGCTCCGACTTTTTAAAGAAAAAATTTATGTGTGTATGTATCTGAGTGTCACCCCAGGGCAAACCTAATTTATGACAAGCTACTACTTACAAGATGGCTTTGCTCACACTACAAGCTTCTGTGAAGACAAAATCCATCAGGGAACAACATCAAGCACAAGCCGGTACCTCTCGCACCTGCCTTAACTAAGGAAATCCATCATCCAGCATGTCACTTCCCACCCGAATAAAACAGGATTCTGTTCCCCTCAGTTCTAAATAGGATCTCGCAATCAGCAAGGCTAACAAATGTCCACCCGTCAAACTCACTGCTGAGAAACCTGCTGCTCATTGGTCTGTCCTAATTTCACCGTCACCTTTCCAATTTTAATATTCAAATGCCTAATTTTCTTTTTAAATCTAATCATTTTATTTTTTTTGAGAACTTCATACATAAGCGCTGTATTTATTATCATGCTTGCCTCTTTCTCTTCTCCATCTCCTCCCATATCCTCTTCCAAATTGATGCTCTCGCCTTTAATTATTATTGTTATATGTATAGATAACCTACTTAGTCCATTTAGTTTTGCCCATGTGTACATGTACCGGGCCTGGACACTTGGCAATTGGACAACCCCTTGGGACCTAACCCTTGGATGAGGCTGGGTCTCCCTCTCACAGCAATTGATTGCCTGTTGGTCTTCCTCTGGCACATGGGCGAGGCCATGTAGAGTTTCCCCTATTCGTTTTAGCATGCCAACTGGTGTTGTCATTATGTTTGTCTTGTTGAAGTTCATGGATGCAATTTCCCTGTCATATATAGAAGACAGTATTTCACAGCAGGTGTCCAGGTCTTCAGGACCTTGCAATCTTTTTGTTCCCTCTCCTTTCAATGATTTATTTCTGGTTCTTGAGTGTAGGTCTCTCAGTTGGGCTTGGGCGCCCCGTGTTCACTCATTCTGTGAAATTTGCCCAGTTGCGGATTTCTGTTATAGTTTTCATCAGTTCCAAGGGGAAGCTTCCTTGATGAAGGGATGAGAGCTACACTCGTCTGTGGGTAGAAGAGTAAGTAGTTTGGATACATATAGAGATTATATTGATTTAGAAAAATGACTATAGTAACTTTTCTTCTTGGTCAATGACCACTGCTCGCACACTGAGTTTTCATTGCCAGACATAAATTTCCTCCTGTTGGGTAGCCCATAACTCCAATTAGACATTAATCAGTTACCCCCAAAATAAATGTATATTTTTTCAAGTTCACATACCAGAGAAAGAATTCAGTAATATAACAGGAGAGGGGATTTTTTTTCCTCAGGAAGGTTCCTTGCAACTATTTCCTCAATAAATAAACTAAATCTTTTTGTTCTTGCTAATGTTTTAATTGCAGAATTGTTCCAGGTCTTTCTTCTATCATACTGTAAAGACCCTAAATGTTATAAATGTATGTAAGAATTTCCAAATCTAATGAAGATTCATTCTTCAGTGAGTGAGGAAGCCTCTTCCAGTATTTATAAGGATGATCGTTAGTGCCAAAGGTTATTCTCAATTCACTAACAAAGCAATTTTACTCTATTTCCTATCAGAGAGCTGGAGCATACAGCATCAAGAGGTTCCCCTCCATGCCTCTGCATGATCACAGTTGCACACTGCATGGTTACAGTTACACACTGTGTGATCACAGTTGCACACTGCATGGTTACAGTTACACACTGTGTGATCACAGTTGCACACTGCATGGTTACAGTTACACACTGTGTGATCACAGTTGCACACTGCATGGTTACAGTAACACACTGTGTGATCACAGTTACACACTGCATGGTTACAGTTGCACACTGCATGATCAGTTACACACTGCATGGTTACAGTTGCACACTGCATGATCACAGTTACACACTGCATGGTTATAGTTGCACACTGCATGATCACAGTTACATACTGAATGATCACAGTTACACACTTCATGGTTACAGTTGCACACTGCATGATCACAGTTACACACTAAGTGATCACAGTTGCGTACTGTATGATCACAGTTGCACACTGTATGATCACAGTTGCACACTTCATGATCACAGTTACACACTACATGATCACAGTTGCACACTGCATGATCAGTTACACACTGAATAACAGTTGCATACTGTATGATCACAATTATACACTGCACTATCACAGTTGCACACTACATGATTACAGTTGCACACTGCATGATCACAATTATACACTGCACTATTACAGTTGCATACTGCATGAGAACTATTTTCAAAGTGTTCACAAGATGCTCCCGAAAGAGTTCATGCTATGTTACTCAATCCAATGCAGACAATCTGAGTTATACTGTCTTCTTGAAAAATCCATAAAGAGATGTAAACTAACGATTCATACTGGCACACAGCACTAATCCATGACATAAAAATCCTGCCAAACTAAGATTAAAAGGAAAGCACTATTATAAGCATGTAGAATGTAGCTTTCATTTGGGCCATTTTAGTAGCAGGGATTAGCAATATTAGAGACTCAGAACTGATGGGGCCTATTTTTTTCCACCAAAAACAACAATAAAAGAGTGGGGAACAATTTGCCTGAGTGTTTAGCCATAAGGGAATTAAACCAATGCCATCCTTAGAGTTAAAGCTGCTCTTATCTTTCAATTATTTATTCCCTTATTCAACATGTATTTGAGGATATGATGAACAGGCATGCATGACTTCAGTTCAGAGGGCTCAGATCAGGGAACTGCAAATTCAGATGGATTTTTCAAAATCCCATCCCAGGAAGACTGCCTGCAGAGGTTGGAGTGGATTCTTACAAAAACCCTGAGTAGGCTTGAGAAGTAGAGTTATCCCCATTTATACAGACAAGAGAAGCTCCAGGGTATTGTCAAGTCACACAACTTCTAGTGATGGCACAGGACAATGTCTGTCCCTTTTAGATTCTGGACTTGGCTAATTTCTGGTGAAGGCACCCCTCTTTGATGTTAGAGTTTTTAGTTTAAACTCTAATGGAGGCACCGATGTCAAAAATGAGAGTTGAGAAAAAACGTGGGAGGTTACAGGAGATGGGGACAGAGATCTAAAACCTCTGGCGTGATCACAGCACTTCTGAGTATAAAAGTCAGACACTAATAAGGTGACCCATTGCTTTCTGACAAGAATATGAATAGTATTGGCTTACTATATGTCTGACGGTGCTCGTGTTTGACACACAGTGGTCCCCCTGCAAGTCCTACAAAACGGCTCTCATCCTCACTTCATAGATCACGAGGCAAAGATACAGAAATTAAGTGACTCGCCCAGGATCACACAGCTTGGTAAATGGCCATAAAGAATTTGAAGCCAACCCATAACTATAAGTACTATGCTATACTAGCCTCCTTGGACAGAGTAATGCCTACAGGTAAGTTTGTACTCAATCTCCTTGGGTAGCTTTTGCATAGAGGAACCACTGATCTACTTGCCATTGATGTGGTGTGCTTTTGTTATCCCTATCTCCCCTGAGCTGCATATAGCTTAACATTTCTTTCTAAGCATTAACCTTATTTTTAGACTATACTTGTTTTGTGTATACATATATGTACATGTGTCATGGAACACATGTGGAAATCAGGGCAACTTGCTGTATTGGATTCTCTTCTTCTACCATGTAGGTTTCAAGGATCAAACTAAGGTTGTCAGGCTTGGCAGTAAGTGCCTTTCCCTGCTGAGCCATCTTGCCAGCCCAGCATTAACTTTTAGGACCTTCAGAAGTAAGGTATAGCCACAGATAAATTGCCATTGCTCTACTACATAGTGATATTTTGTTTATGATCTAACAAATAAAGCTCCACTGAAGATCAGAGTGCAAAGCTAGCCACACAAGTCAGTCAGCCAATTTGTGGCACACACCTTTAATCTCAACAGTCACACTAGTTAGGCATAGAGGCCAGGTGCATGCTTTTAATATCAGCGCTAGAGAGGGATATAAGGCAGGATGAGACAGGAACTTGCTGTAAGAGCAGGTAAGAGCTCTCTAGTGCTTGGCTGCTTTGCTTCTCAGATCTTTCAGCTTGAACTCCAATATCTGTCTCTGGGTTTTTATTAGTCGTGTTACATCTAGCACCCAACATGGGACCTGAATCCATTACTCTGAGATTAAAAGTCTCATGCTCTACCGACCGAGTTAGGTGGGGTAACATACAGCAATAACATCCCACTAAGTGACCCTCACTAAACATGGTGGCCCACACACGAAAGGAAACTGAGAAATAGGAGGGGAAGACTTGGAGGAAAAGGGTGCCAGGGAGAAGGATGAAGTGAGGGAGGGGGTGAGGGGCTGAGATGACTAAAATTACATAAATGTATAAAATGTTAGATGTTAAAATTGAGAAAAATTAAAATACTATTCTAAATGGAAGAGAGAGACATTTATCCAAAGAGAAGCATACAAATTCAAAGCTGTAGGTATGTATACAACCGTCACTGCCCATGAAAAATGCTGTTACTTTTTGCACAAAATGGAATTTGTTTATATAAGGAATAGGTATTTGCTATAAAAGATAAGAGCTATAATCATGTCAGTTATTAATATGTAGAATTTATAAAATCTCATTGCCAGTAAATCCAAGGGTAAAGAAGCTCCATGTATCAAGAGTTATAAATCACTGTGTTTGAAGTGGCTGATTAGACACCAATTATCAAATCCTGTGGGTTGAGTCAAGGAGAAGTATTCCATACAGGGAACACCAAAGTAGCGTTTTAAAACTCGGGTTACATAAGGATGAGTGGGAAGGATGCAAACCAAGGGTCAGCAAATGCAGAAACTCCAGTTCCCAGCTTGGGAAACCGAAGCACGCCTCCCAAAGAGTAGCATTCGGAGCACTGTGGACAGAACCACTGTTTCTTTCTCTCCACAAACACTAGGGCAATAAGTCATAGATAAAAGGGGTTTGAGCATCTTTGTGCCAAACCCAGTGCTAAATGGGAGGGTGTTTGCTTACCTAGGCTCTTTCTGGCTGTTCACACAAGACTGCTCAACTTTCATCCTGATTTACTATAGCAACACTTCAAATTCCTTAGTCGTGCTGAGGAAATATAAACAACTAATTGAGTTTAAAAAGAAGTAAATGTTTGATCAATTCAAAAGCGCATCAGAAATAAGAAAGCAATTGTGTTTTGATTTCCATATGGTCCCTGTTGTCAAGTTGTCAAAGATAGTGTCTGGTTGGAAACTAAGTCAACACTGTGGGATGTGGTGTCTAAGAAGACATGTTTGTTTCTTTAATGTCTTCACAAGGCTCCACACAAGCACCTGCATCCACACTGGCCTCCTGCAATTGAGAATCTGACTTGATTAGTGGCAGAATCCTAATGTTAACACTGGAAGGAGATAGGGAATTCACAGAAGAGTGTCCAGAGGCCCTGAAAGCCAGCAGTGAAATGCAAGGCAGCCCACACTAAGGATGTGTAAAGAAGGTGAATAAACAAGATTGAGCATTGATTTAGTGCATGACTTCTGCAGTGGGGAGATGTGAGGTCATCATCTCTCACATAGTTTGGTTTGGTTTGTTTCTGAGACAAGTTCTCTCCAGGTCGCCCGAGCTGGCTTTGAACTTGTGTAGCACAGAGTTCATGATCTTCCTGGCTCAACCTCTCTGGTCCAAAAAGTAGTTTTTTAATTAAAAGTTGGATTTTTGCTAACCCAGGAACTTCTGATACTCAGTTAAGCATCTATACTGCCATGCCTTCTAAATCTCACACCCAAGGAACAACAACACAGTCGATATGGATAGCCGGTGAGAAAATACATCCCATGCTATATGGTCCATCCCCATCACCTCACTATTGGGTGGGCTAGAGCATCCCAAAACAGCCTGTTTTCTCTGCAGAAAGCCCAGAAAGCCAAGGCTTTTTTAGTGTGTGTTCTTCCTATTTGAAATCAGCCAGCTACCCATGCAGGCTAACGCTGTCAAAAGGATATATTCCTGCAAGACTTTCAGTAAAAGCATCATTAATAGGACAAGCGCTTGAGATACATGTGCTTCAGTGAGGTGGCAGAGTCACACCCAGTTCTTTTGGAATTGTGTGAGAGAACGATCAGATGGCTCTGCCCTTTTCAGCTTTCTTACGTTCCGTTGGCTCATTATCCTTCATCTTGCCACTGGTCCTAAAATAAGATGAGGAGCGGGGACTCTTAATGAGAAAATAACCTTCCAAGATCCATTTCTGCACCCTCACTATTTTGACTGATGACATAGCTACTAATAAGATTAGTGCCTTCCCTTCTGCTCATTTTCCAGCAGGATTAGTTGCTGCTTTTATACCCTCTGCTGCTAATTTTGCTAGCAAATCTCTTGAGAATTCCAGCCTAATTTTCTGCTACTAGAAGCAGAACTGATGCCGCACTAGGTCAGCTGGCAGTATCTAATTCCTCTAGGGAACCCCAAAGAAAGGAACCTGTAGGTGTAATTCAGACACAAACATCAAATAAACATCAGGGACCAATTTTTCAGACAAGGAAATTGATTACTTTGAACTAGATAATCTTTCTTTTCCATAACTCACAACATGGAGTTATTGTAAGAGGTATGTACCATATTATCAATGTTAATATCTATATTGTATCACAATGCTCTGTGGGTTTTTTTTTAGAAGTTTAGTAATTCTTTGAGAATTTTATACAGTGCATTTTGATCATATTTACTTCCCCACTCTTCTACCAGTTCTTTCCAGATCTACCTCCATCTCCCTGTTCTCCCCAACTTCATGTCCTCTTTTATTTTTTAAATACCCCATTTAGTCCAGTTTGTGCTGCTCGTATATTCCTGGGTGTGAGGCCATCCCTGAAATGTTTGTTCATTTGTTTGTTTGGTATCGCAGTGATGAAGCACTTGTCAGAAGAAACTTTGGCAGGAAAAAAAAAGTTTATTTCATCTTATACTTTTCAGTCTATCGTAAAGAAAAGTCAAAGCAAAAACTCAAGGCAGTTGCTCGAAAAAGAAACCATAGAGGAATGTTGCTATTGACCTGCTTTCCTGTGCAGCCCTGGACCACCAGCCCAGGGTCATAATGCCCGATCTGGGACCTTCCTGCATCAATAAATCAAGAAGGTGTCCCATAGACATGCCAACGGGCCCCTAGAATGGAGGCTCTTCCTCAGCTGAGGTTCTCTCTTCCTGAGAGACTGCAGATCCTGTAAAACTGACAGAAACAAACCAGCACAGCAAGACTCACTGACCAACAACTCCAAAGGGGGTAACCCGGTCCTAGAATTCAGCTTTTTCATTGATGTCCTATGATACTTAAGAGGGCATTATATCTCCTCGTTACCAGGCAATGCCATTTAAACTTATAAAAGTTACTAAAAGTTTGTATGGGGTGCTTTCCTTTACTGCTAAGTTGAAACTTATTCCCCACTTTCTTTTCTAACAGATTCAGGATATTATGCTTTCTGTTGAGGTGCTTGATCCGTTTGGAGTTATGTTCAGGATAGAATATAGAGACATGGTTTCACTGCTCTCATACAACCGTCCGCTTTGAACGGCGCCACTTGTTGAAAATTCCGTCTTTTCTCCAATGCTTCTTTTTGTCAAAAATCAGTGCCTGTAGGAATGTGGGCTCATATGTGTGTCCTCAGTCTCTTTCACTTATCGATGAACCTTTCTTATATTAATACCATGCTGTTTTTATTATGATAGCTCTGTTAGTATAGCTTTAAACGAGGAACAGTGATATCTACAGAAGTTTTTGGCTAATCTGTCTTTTTTTGTTTCCATGTGAAATCTTTGATCATTTTTCAGTTCTTGTGAAGAATTGCATTGGGATTTTGATGGGGATCATACTGAATCTGTAGATTGCTTTTGGAAGGATAGACATTTTGCAGTATTAATCTAACCAATCCATGAGCATGGGTTTTTCCATCTTCTGGCGTTTTCTTCTATTTCTTTCTTCAGTGTTCTTAAGTTTTCTTTGCTTTTACTTCCTTGGCTATATTTATTACATGATATTTTCAAGGCTGTCGCTAATGAGATTATTCTCTTGTTTTCTTTCGTATTTCAATTCATATCACTGAAACATCAAATAATTTTCATACTGTCTCACAATACTATTTATACTAATGTAACATTGCATTGTGCCTGAGGCAGTGAAAATAAGTTTTAAAGATACCAGGAATAATTATAAGCTCATGTGTACATTAACTACTTCTCAGTTGTTGTGAGAGAATGTCCCAACAAAAAGCAACTTAGGGGGCAGGGGGCTATTTTGGCTTATAGTTCCAGAGAGCATATGACCCTCTATAGCAGCAAAGGCATGGCACCAGGAACATGAGGTCAGCCTGGCAGTCAAGACATAGGTTGAACACATTTTATCTGCACATAGAAAGAAGAAAAAGAGAAGTAGGCCAGGCCATGAAACCCCAAAGCCTACCCTACTGATGCACTTGCTCCAACAAGGCTGAGTCTCCGAGGTTCCATAACTTTCCCAAACAGTGACACCAACCAGGGACCAAATTTTCAAATGTGTGACCCTATAAAGACATTTTTCATTCAAATCACAACACTGTGGTCGTACTTTTGTTATAACTTTGTCAATCAGTTCTCATACCTGTGTGATGCCTGCCCCACAGATCCTACATACCCAGTCCCTTCTTCCTCCTCAGGTGGTCCAGTGCTGCAAGGTAGTGACTTGAGTAACTAGAGGACTAGGTGAGTTCTCTGCAGAGGTCTGCAGGTTCTAAACCCTGGCAAACAGATGGCAGGGGAGCAAGCTCCAGCCATTGTTTTGTCCAGGGTGCCTGACTTCTGCAGTTTCTCCCTGAGGAACGTCCTGAGTAGACTTGATCTAAAACATAAATATGCAACTACCTAGTTTATAGCTCACTGTGTCTCCCACCAAGCCAGCCCAGAGAGCCACAGGCCGTCAGTCCATGACGCTTGCTTAGTGCTCAAGCAGGGGTAGGCTTTTCCTATGGAGTCACACACACACACACACACATACACACACACACACACACACACACACACACACACACACACACCATCTGATGCAAGTTTTGTCTGTAATTTAATCCTATCCCCAATCTTTCTCCTTGATTCTTACCTCAAAGCTAACTCAATTATAAGAAACTATTTTCTTTGTAATGCTGTCACAGAATCCTGCTGTCAGGAAAACTGGATGGACTTTGGATGGGGGTCTTTATTTTCATGACCTTTTGTTTCTCTCAGGAGTTCTCTTCTAAGAAGACAGAAGTCTATCCACCCTATCTGCTTCATCTCTTCATTCTGCTTTTGCCTCTCTCACATCCTGACTACTCCGGTGGTCCTTCTTAGGGATTCATCGACTCCTCCTCTGCTTCTGTTAGTTAAGGCACCTCCTCTGAGCTCCCTCAACAGTCCCCATGCTGCAAATGACAATGTGCTTGGATTCGTCAGTCAGCTTAGTAGCCACAGAACCATCTTCCTCCCAAGTTCTATGCCTTTTCCATTCTCTGTGGCTCTCTTGTGATTCTGTCTGACACTGGTAGTTGAATTAGAAACTTAAATTGGAAAAGGATGGACCTTTTATATTATTTAATACTGATAATTCATTATTGCTAGTTACCCTGCTTCTGAACAATTTCTGCACAACATACAAAATGTGTATGTTCACACATTATAATATTTCATTCTTACTTTACTTCAAATTGATTTATTTTCTAGTAAAAACAATCATTTCAATGTAGCTTTTCAATTTTTAAGCAAATTGTGCTACATTTATGTAAAGGAATATTTTTCTAGAGGGAAATCAAGTGATAAATAACATTAAGGTTAGTTATAATTTCTGGCTTGACTCAGTTTATATCACCTTTTCAGTACTGAAATGCGCAAATATAACTATCAGTGAAGTTGCTGTGTTGGGTTGCAAGTGGCCAGTAGCCATAGTTACTACTGGAAGCTAAAAGAATGTACAGGACAGTAGCCATAGTTACTATCGGGCTCTAAAAGACTGCACAAGACTCATTATAGTTTGAAATTTCTCTTGAAGTTTACTTATGATGAAGTTTTTCTTCCAATTTGAGGAATTTTCATTGCATAAATGACATTATTTTATTTTGAAGCAGAATACTTTGATGTCTGTTAGTCAAAAGTACTTTGCAGATTTCTGACAGTCTATTAAATATCAGTTATTATCAATGACTTCCCCTAAAATCTTCTTTGACTTTGATTTGATGCTTTCATCGGGGTTTGTCTTCTATAAAGCTGAGTGTAAAGAGACGTAGAGACATTTGTTCTTTGATGGACATGCCTTGGGCATGTATCCTAGGGAAGCACCTTAGTTATTGAGGATAAACTGAAGAGCCCAAGTCTCTGAGATAACGTAGTTGAGATGAGAAGACAGACATCTCTCACTGCTTTCTATCTTGGGGTAAAAAAGGAGAAGTTGAAGAGCAAAGCCTAATGATCTTAAAGGCCAACCAGGACTCTAGCCTACTCACTTCAAGTCAAGAAGATGGCTTTACCATTTTCCTGAATTCTGCCATTGCACTTCCGTTGCATCACTGAAATATCATCTTGTCTTCCCCTCCAGAGTGGCAAACTTGGTCCAGTTAAGATTGTAATGTAGGTAAGATTGGTCTAAGTCACTTATTTATTTATTCATTCCAACAAATATCTATCACATTAGTTTTGTCCATTCTTTTGGAAGGCCAGTGTTATAAGGACATGAAATTATTTAGAGAAAGCCTTGTGCTTCTGAGGAGGTTTTTGACAGGTCAATATTCTCACTTGAACAAATGGAAAACATAAGAAAAGTCATTTTCAAAGGCATCTGAGAGCTGTGAAAGCTATGAAGATGAAATGAACTAAAATTCTAGAGAGAGAGCGCGCGATCTGAGGTGATCTGACGATTGGCAGCAATTTTTCTCTCAGGGTGTCTCTGTCAGTTCTGGGAATACACAATTGGTTAGGCTTGACCCAGGTAGAGGGACTTCACTGGGAGCAGAAAACCCAGCAAAAAGTGTGGTGATCACACACAGCTCTGGGAGCACAAGGAGTTGGAGATGTGTGTCTGGTTTTCACGTTATGCTGGAATCTCCCACCATCTCGCAAGACTCAGAAAATGAAGACTAGTCAGGGAAAGAGCCTGTCTCAATGCACAGCCAGTTTCTTTCTGAAAAGATTTATTAAATCTTGAGGTTATATGAGGCAGGAAATCGATGAGGAAGACAAGAACTTCTGTACCTCCTGTAATCAGCTAGTACTGAAGGGGCGAAGAGTCACCATGCTTACAATGAAATACCTTGGGTAGCCATGCTCAGGAACGTGGAAATCTGAGGTAGGTGGAGCCTTCCTACAACTTTACCACAGTTTAATTCCTAATTGGTTTCTAGGATTAGACTCTACCATATGCTAGCCAGACTATATTAATCACGTATGTTTGCCATCACCTAAGATGCCATAGACTGGATGTCTTAAACAACAGATATCTGATCTTACATTTTCACAGTTCTAGATGATAGGAAATCTGAGATCAAAACTGTAGTTAATTTGATTTCTCATGCTGGCCTTCTTCCTGGATGAGGATTGAAGATGGTTGCCATCTCACAGTGGGCCTTCCTTGGTGAGATCCTGGGGCAGAAGGGGGAAGGAGGAATGGAGGGAAAGATTCTGTAATGCCATGAACCCTATAAAGTTAGGATCCCAATCTTACTCCCTCACTTCCTATTGATACTTCATTTGAAACTTGTCTTCAAATAGAGTCATACTGGGGAGGATAAAACTCAACTGATAACAAGAGAAGATTTCTTTTTCTGTGGAATATGGTAGTATCAGGAACCTCTGTGGGTCCTTTCTGTAGGATATCCTACCTGCAAACGAGAGTTACTTGACCTGTTAGCAAATAAGGTTATAGAGTCAAGCCTAAAGGGGAAAAGTCCATAAAAGCAAATGGACAACTTTAATGGACACACACCTTTAATTCCAATACTTGGCAGATGTAAGGAGATCTCTGAGTTCAAAGCTGGCCTATCCTACACAGTGAGTTCAAGTACAGCCAGAGCTACATACAACTTAAACAAACAAAAACAAAATCAAATGATCAATGGACAAGCAATTTACCTAATTGAGTTTGGAGCAACCATATTTGGTGATTTCTGGGTATCTAATGATGGGAACAGCTGCTTGCCGACCTACCTCCTGATATCTCCCTTGGTAAAATCAACAAAATAGGAAATGAAGGGCTACATGAATGTGTGCCTTCAGAATAAAGTGACTCTCATTAAAAAGAAGAAATCACCGTATTCCTGAGTCAGATCTCTTGCTTAACACTTGCCCTGCAGAAGGCCCCATACTAAGTAAATACAGAGAGACAGTCTTCAGGATAGTCACAAATAGGAAGCTAGCAAAAGGGCCTATGATTCATCAAAAACTACCACTCCAAGGACCAAGTTTACTTTGTATGAAAATTCTACAGCTGTGTCCAGGCAGAGTGGAACACAGGTTGTAGGGAAAGAACTTCAGAATGAGTGTTTGAGATTAAATGAGTCATGAGGTGCTTACAAGACATTGTTTAAAATATACTGTTAAGTAAAAGACAAAGCTGAGGGGGAGGGCCCTTTGACTTTGCTCTTTGATGAGGAAAGGAACAAAAGATGGCTCGTCCATGGCCATCCTTACACCACCAAAACAGAGGCATCAATGGCCCCCAAAGCAAGGAGCCTGTGCTATTACTAGGTGATGTTGTCATCAGACTAGAAGTCTTATAAACAGGCATAATACTGGAGAAATAAAAATAAGTAGTAAATTCTTACAAGGCCATTTCACAAAATCAGAGAAGAAACTTTTATACACATGAGTTGTTTAACAGCCTTTACCCTCTTTAAGAAGTCTGAAGGAGGAAATGTGCATACTTCCCACACTCTAAACAGAATTATAATCATTCAAGCATTGAGAAAATGAAAGAACACCTTAAACTGACAACTTGAAAAAAAAAACCGTAATGGATAAACAGCTAGAGGAAGCGGAACCGAAAGTCAAGTGATCAGCAGAGGGAAATGGCTGGAGAAGACTAAAGAAGAGAGTGAGCTCCGAAGAGCCTAAGAGAAGAGACACATTTAGCGAGTGGAAATGAAAGGCGGAAAAGCAAATGACAGAATAAAGTAAAAAGGAAATCAAAGTGGTTAGAGATATTAGGAAGGGAAGGCTGAGAATCTGTGTATTAAGGGACAGACTAATACTCCCTGAATACTGGTATAAATATTCAACCAGGAATAAAGAATCCAGTGCAGTATCAACAATAGTCCATGGCCAAGTGAGATTTATTATTATAATATTAGGAAACTCACTGTTATATCAAGGGCTTTAAAATAAAACATGACCCTCATAATCTCCATAGACACTGAAAAAAACTATAAATGTCAAGATCTCCTACAACAGAACAGAAAGAGAACGAGGACCTTCCAACATGTTGCATGTACACACACTGTGATGGTCAGTGCTGGGAACCCAGTAGGACCTAGACTCACTGGCAGATGGGTCTATACTCATGCCTGTGGGGGATTATCTTGATTGCATAAATTGAAGGGAAGGCTCTCCCTCTGAGGGTGGCACTGTTCCTTCCTTCGGTAGCAGATCCTGGACAATACCGAGCATAGGAAGAAACTGAACATAGGTATTCATCTGATGCTTTCTGCTTTGTTACTGTGGATGCAATGTGACTAGTGACTTCGTCGGCTGCTGCTATGATGCCCTGGTACTGACAAGCTGTGACCTTTAACTATCAGCTAATGATCCTTGCCACTCAGAGATGCTCTGTCGTGTATTTTGTCACAACAACAAGGGAAGGAAGCAAAGACATAAAATACACCCGCCTATCTGGTTGTTCAGGACAGACACTGGAGTCATCCCCAGTTATATTAAGAACCCTGTCTATATTCTTATTGAACACTGCAGTAGAATGATTACTTATGGAAATTATGGAATATAGATTGAGTAGAGGCATACAAATAGTAAAAAATAACAATAGTAATGACTTGTTCTTTATTATATATGCAGATAAGTAAATAGTGTATTTTGAAAACCTTAAGACATTATCAGAGATCAAGTTAACTTTAGAGTCATTGTACTGCCAGGTCCAGGGTTTTCTGAGTGTCAGGAGTCTGGCCTATAGATGATACCTTCTTACGTTGTTCTCACATAAGAACAGGGACAAAGAATTCCCTTGGCTCCACTTTATACAGACAATAACTCTTTATGAGGGCTCCACCCTTAGGACCTAATTAACTCTCCAAATGCCTCTTAGTAGCATCATCTTAGGGGCTAGGATTTCAACATACATTTGGGACAAAACAGCCATTCACAGCATCACACATCTAGATAAAATACCTCTCACATTACAAAAAAATATTATCTTTCAAGGAGCTTTAGATTTTCGTGGAATCCTTTTTTATTATAAAAAAGATTGTTCATTATTGTAACATGAGGGCCTGCTTGTTGGGGGTTTCTGTCCTCCCACCAGGTCCCACAGCTGTTTATCCCCAAAGAAAATCACACAGAGGTCTCTATAAGTTATAAACTGATTGGCTTCTTGTTATAAGTTATAAAGCTCAGGCTTCTTGTTAACTCTTATAACTTGTGTTAACCCATTATTCTTATCTATGTTAGCCACATGGCTCAGTACCTTTCTCAGTGGGGCAGGTCACATCCTGCTTCTTCGGTGTCTGGACAGGGCTGCGGGAAAGAGCTTCCTTCTTCCCAGAATACTCCTGTTCTCATTGCCCCACCTCTACTTCTTGTCTGGTTGTCCCGCCTATACTTCCTGCCTGGCTACTGGCCAATCAACATTTATTTAAAACATAATTGACAGAATACAGAATTGTCCTATACCACATTATAACACTATTGGTAATTATAAAAGACTATAAATAACCTAAGTGATCATATGGATAGAGTGTGAGCAAATTAAAATGCCCACATGGGAGGCTAGGAAACTATTAAAAGCATTTAGAAATATCTTATGAATAAAGAATGATTATGAGAAAAGGTAAAATCCAAGAGAGAATAGAGAGCCACTCTTCATGAAAGAAAGAAAGGGTTTTAAGAAAGTGTATGTGTTCACACTGATTTATGTTTTGGAAAAAAGTTTGAATAAATTGAACATCAAAGGAACTAGTTATCTGTGGGTGATGCTGCAAAAAGGCAAAAAGAGAGGAAGGATAAAAATGGAGTAGTAAAGAAGAAAAGAAACAACACTTCCCTAAGAGTAACCCTCTCTTGGTGTTCATGGAAATCTGATTTTAAGGCCTCTGTGGATAAGAAAAATTCTGGATGTTAAAATCAAAGTCAAAACAAAACACTACCTGTCTTCAAACCAAAACCACATTACAAACCTATAGCACCAAATCATCACAATATTTGTGTAAATACAGATCTGTATACTAAGAGAATAGAATAGAGACCCAAGAAATAGCCCCACACATCTGATTTTTTTGATGAAACTGCTAAGAATGTTTTCTGGAGAAAAGAGAATCTTTTTAATAAATAATGCTTGGAAATTGGATATACATGGGTAGAAAAATGAAATGAGAATTGTGTATCTCATCAGTTATAAAATCTGCTCAAAATGGATTATAGGCTTAAGCATATGACATGAAACTCTTAGGAAAAAGCATGGGTAAACATTTTAGGACACTGGAATGAACAAGGAGGTTTGGGACAAGATTTTGAAAGCAAACAGGAAACAAAAAAGCAAGACTAGACAAATGGAGTTCTATCAAGTTAAAAATCCTTCTGCAGGATAAACAATAATGAAAGTGTAGAGACAACCAGAAAGATGGGAGGAAACATTAGCAGTGTATATATCCGACAACACGATTCTCAGAGTACACATGGAAACTCCAACAACTGAATGCCATGCAAAACAAAGCTGTTTAAAAGGAGATAACTGATCTAGGAAGATACTTCTCAAAGAAGGCATACAAGTGACCAACAGATGCATGAAAAGCTGTGTAATGCTATTAACTCTTAGGTAAATGGAAATCAAACTATAATGAGATAGTGCCTCACTACAGTGAGAAGGGCTGTGGTCAAAAGCAATGAGAGATAACGTGATGATGTCGAAAAAGGGAACTCTGACACACTGTTGGTGTTAGTTCACACACTATAGGAAACCGATATGAAGTTTCCACAAAAGATCAGAGTAGATCAACTATATGATCCAGTGATCCCTTCCTGAAGAAAAGGAAGTCATTGAGTGAGGGATATCTGCATTCCCATATTGCTGCTGTGCTGTCCACAAGTGCTAAGAATGGAAACAAACCCCATCTTTAAACTGATAATTGGATAAAGACAATTTGGTAACACATAATGGGAGTCTCCCTGACCAATCGAAACAATGAAATCCTGCCCGTTGTGATCTGTTTGGACTTGGAGGTCATTATGGCAAAGTGAAAAACTCAGGTAGCTAAAGCTTTGTTCTCACTCATCTGTGGCACTTACAAAATTCAATCTCATAGAAACTGAAAGTAGGGGGAGAAAAGATGGAGAGAGACTACTGGAGAAAGGACTGGTGCTGAGAAGGGTAGAGAGGAAGTGGGGAGAAGGCTATAGAAGGACCAGATGCAGTTAAAGCATGAGCTATGCATATCTGAAAATAGGGCACAGTCCATTAATGTGTGCAACCAATGTGAGTCCATATCGGTAATAAAGTTTGAGAACAAAGATGTTGAGAGGAGAATGGTGGCCGACAGAGACTAAGAAGGGTAGGAGGGAGAGAAAGATTGATAAAGGGTCCTAGGTTACAGTTAGGTAGGGGCAAGAAGTCCCACTGTACCATCTTCATGACACAATGACTATGACAATAGTAATGAATTTTACCTTTAGTAAGGTCCTCATAAAGACAAAATAAATGCTTGGGAAGACAGACATGTTTAACCTGCTTTCAGCATTAAACAATGCATATATATGTCAAAATCTTATGGCATTATGTTAGTATGTACAATTTTTATGTCCTTATGTATCAGTTAAATGATACATTTACTTTAATAAAAATATCCACAGATATTCAAGTGTCTTACATTGTTGTGGGATATTTGTACACTGTGTGAAGATGTGTTTTCTGTGATTGTTGTAATAAAAAGCTGAATGTCCAATAATTAGGCAGAAGGCATAGACAGGACTTCCAGGAACAGAGAGGACTCTGGGACAAAGAAAGGAAGAGATGCCAGGAGACACAGAGAGAAAACATGACATATAAGATGAAAGAGAGGTAACACCATATGATAGAACATAGATTAATATAAATAGTTTAAGTTATAAAAGCTGGTTAGAAACAAGTCTAAGCTAAGGCCAAACTTTCATAATTAATAAATCTCTGTGTTGTCATTTGTGAATTGGCGGAAAAAGACTCGTTACATTGCACAGCAAGGTCTAGAATTTGTATATAACTCATGCACATCTTTCTGTATTCTTTAAACCAACTGTAAATTACTTATAATGCCTGATACTAAGCAAATGTTATGTAAATAGCATATAGTTTAGAAGATATTGACAATAGAAGCAGTCTGCTTGTGTTTGGGAGACAAAAATTTAGAACATATTCCTATATATAGCCAGTTTAAGCCACACATGCAAATGGGATACAGAGGGCTGGCTGTCTAACTTTATGTGCAATTTTAATTAGAACATGAGGTCAACAGTCAGGACTATATATTTTTTTCAAGTAAGTTTGAACATAGAACATTTTGTTTAGGTTTGAACACAAGAGTTCAGGAAAGATTCAATATGCATTTATTTACACAGGCTATAAAAGAGTGCACAATATTATGTATATATCCCACTTAGAACAACGGTTCAGAGGAAAATCAGTTGTTAGGTTAAGTGAGAGCTCTTTTAATCTGTGAACTGCAAGTTCATAACCAATCTCTTTTGACAAGAAGGTCTCTACGAATACTTCACAGACTCATATCAGCAGACACTAGCTTATTCTCCTGCAGGGCTTAATTACATCCTAACCATGCTACCATCTCTCTGAGCACTAACTATTCTTAATTGCATCCTTCTTTTATGAGGTAAGAACAATTAAAATCTACTCTTTTGATAATATCAATATATGCAGTGTTATGAAAGTTACATCCCATTGTGCTTTGTAAACATAGAATTTATATAAATATATTTTATATATATCAGATATCATTATAAGTAATGAAGAGGAAATTGCTTTCGGTGTGTAAGGCAACCCTGGGAGAAGCACAGGTCATCTTCTGGGTACAATTGCTAGGCCTCTTTTCTCCTGCTATGGCTTCTATGTTGTCACAATTGCCTCAAGGACTCGCTACAACCAAGCCTATGTCCTGACAATTGGCTGTGTAATTGGAATATCATTTGCCTTGTGTGATGGTTTGAATAGGAATGCCCCCCAGAGGCTCATATATTTGAATACTTGCTCATCAGGGAGTGGTGCTTCTTAAAAGGGATTTTGTTACAGTAGGTGTGACTTTGTGGGAGGAAGTGTGTCACCTGGGGGTGGGCTTTGGGGTTTCAAATGCTCAAGTTGGCTCACTGTCTCTCTCTTCCTGCTGCCTGCTGTTCCAGATGTAGAATTCTCAGCTTCTTCTCAAGCACAGTGTCTGCCTGCTTGCCACCCTGCCTCCTGCCGTGATGATAATGGACTAAACCTCTGAACTGTAAGCCAGCTCCAATTAGATTCTTCCCCTTATAAGAGTTGCGGTGGTCATGGTGCCTCTCCACAGCGATAGAACACTGACTAAGAAAATTTGCTAATGTTATTTCACCTTCTTTCCGTGGTGTGGATAACTGACTTAAAATTGAATTTGAGTGCCAGATCCTCCTTTTAGATCTCAGGAAAAAAAAAAAACAAAAACTCTGAGTCTTGTTTTTCTTACCTACAAGGTTCGACGTGTAAAACCTCAGCCGTTGAGTATGTGTAAAACCTCAGCTGTTGAGTCAATTTCTAGTAACATTCAGTCAACCAGTTATTTCCCACTTCTTTTCATCCCAGCCTCCTCTGTCATTAGTAAGAATTCGTCGTCTACTGACATTTAAGCATCCATGGAACTGTGTTTTCTAAACTCATTTGTCTCAGTCAAGGTTGTGCCCATAAGCGGCAGAAACAAACTGGCTGATTCAGGCAGAAAATTACTCAATTAAAGGATATTGAGTAGGTCCCAAAAAATCTCCAGGAAACACTTGAGAACCAGGCTTGGAGGTTCCACATTCGGCCTCAGGAAGAAGGTTCAGTTTCTTCGTGGTTGCAGCTATCATAGGTAGCATTTGGTCCACTCAGCTCGATTGACATGGGAGCCAGGATAGTGGCAGACCATGGAGGTTGATGCATGCGTGTGAGTGTGTGTGCATGTTACATAAAATATCATCTATTATTAATTATACACAATTAGTGTTCACAGTTAGGCTGGGTAAAAGGTTCCATGGTCCGTGCGCTATGAGTTTAAGACCAGAAAAAGTCGTAGAGCATGTAGAGCCCTGGAAACTGGAGGATTGGTGGTCTAGATATGCTATTGAATAGGAAAGTTTCAGATTCAGAAATTCCAAGAACAAAAGAAGACTCACTGGCTCTGGCAGCCACTGTTTTCCTTTGTTAGCCTCCCAATGGGGAGGAGACACCTACTCATTGGGGGGGAGGGCAGGGTGTTTCACCCGGTTTAAATGACAGCCGCTTTTGTGAACATCTTCACAGACACAGCCAAAAGTAGATGTCTGGATAGTCCAAAGGCTAGTTGGAATATATTAAACTGCCACACTAGAGAAATGCTCTTTTCCCTCTTTCTCCCGCTGCCTCATCTTTTTTCCTTACCTTCACTTAGTTTAAAATGTCCCATAATTTGGACAACTTCTTTTTCGCCTCACCTAACAAACAAAGCATGTGGGACTTTAGCGGGAAGCGATGCTTTAGGCTAAGGATGGCCGTGTTATCCTCTCCAGCTCATTAAGAAACAAAAAAGAGGAATCACGAGCTATGGGAAGTTGGAGGGAGTGGTAATTAGAAGAGTTGGGAAGAGTGGATGTGCTCGAAAATTAATTGGGAATTCTCAAAGGATTAATAAAATGCTGTTGAAAGAAAAGGAAAGCCACCTGAGGAATGAATTCACTCTTGGGACTTTCGGATGTAGAGTGCAGAGCCTTTCCCTTCTGTAGCCGTCCTTTTCTCTTCAGCTCTAAAGAGCAAGCAAACCTATCAGACTAGGACTCACAGAAGGTGGCTCAAACCTAGCTACTGAGGAAGAGATGCTAGTCAGCGAAAAGAAGCCATGCGGAAGAAAGTACTGTGATGAAATCCGTCAACCACATTTATTAGATGATTTTTAAGGACTGTGATCTTTAAAATAAAAGATTGCATTTTATTATGGCAGCTGAAAATGCCATTGATTTCACAAGTATTTAACTGTTTCTAGTCTCCGGATTTCAGAATAGCTTTTACTTTCATGAAAAAGTAAAATTTTAAATCATTCTGGGCTGTGTTCCCCCTCCCCCCCAAAAAATATATTTCCGCTGTCCATGAAAGTATAAAGAGGTAAGGCTGACCCTTGTGAATTACACAGCTGAGAATTTATGAGGCCAAATGACTACCATCCCCAATCTGTAAGTTTTCAGACAGAAGTATAAAAACCATGAAGAAAGTTGATTATTGCTTTTCTAAATTTGAATTATTCATGTCAAATGACAGAAACACACATAACATTGGTTTAAAGAGAAAGAGGAAAGAAAACAGGGTGAAGAACATCAGTAAGGCACTGGCTTAGCATGTGAACAGCGCAGAGGTAAGGTGGGTCGCAGCTGGTATGGTCAGGTTCAGGATTCCACTGAAAGATTAGGAATTAAGATTGGGTTTGGTTTGTTTCCTCCCCTGCCCAACAGGTTTCAACTCAGAGTTGTTTTTACCTTAACCCTCAAATGGACTCTTTAGCTGTTTGTTAATGAAAGTGTTTAGTTTTAAATCACAAAAAAAAACAACTGCACATTTCCACAAGGTCTGTTCTCACAGTGCAGTATGTGTATACAACACATGTTGTCTGGACCAGGATTGGTATAGGTATAATTGCATATGTTTATCCTTTATGTCGGAAACTTTCTAAACATTTTCTGCTAGCTATTTTGAAATATTCAATTAATCAGTTGCTGACAGATCCCTTCTATACTGTAATCCTGTGCTGCCTAGACTTACATATTCCCTCATCAAATCAAGCCAAGAGCATGACAGGCAGAGGGGAGGAAGCATCTCTCTCTCTTTCCCCCAGTGGCATCTAGTGTGCGCAAGTGGTTTTTTTTTTTTTTTGCCTTGGCTAGTTCTAGGTCATTTTATGCACCTCTCACAGGGTGGAATATATAGGAGAAGAAGTGAGCTCCAGCCTGAATTGGCTGCTATTTATTTACAATTACAGCATCCAGATTTATTCATCTTGCAGTCACCACCTGGGCTCTCTGCCATCACTGGTGAAATCCAGCCGTGGGTAAATCACTGCTTAGAGTCAGCCGGTTTGCATTGTTACAGCGGTGGAGCATACCTAGCTTTATCTCTTCCTCGAGCTTATCACACCTGCTTTGCTGTGTATGAAAATTTGGCTCTGCAGGGAATGGAACGGTGATTGGAGCTGCTGCCGGGAAGGAAAATCTGTAAAGAGATAAGATCACTGGGAAGATGTGTGCTGATTTGCTTTGAGGTATGAGTCTGATCCCTCCATGCATGAGCTTAATTGGATTCTAAAGTTGGCTCTTGCTAAAAAGCATAGCTAAGGAAAACTTTGGGCTGTAGCATATGCTCTTATTCCTGTTGCTAATAGATAATGGAAATAAAATGGATCTTTATTGGTAGTTAAATTGTTTATGAACACATTTCATTTAATATAGCACAGACGTCAAGGGCCATGAAACAGTCACACCAGCAATGCCTTCCACAAACTTCTTAAGGCCATTAGCATCATGAAGGATGCTGTGGTGGTTTGAATAGGTACGGCCACCATAGACTCATGTGTTTAAAGGCTTGGCTGATAGGGAGTGGCACTATTAGGAGGTGTGGCCTTATTGGACTAGGTGTGGCCTTGTTGGAGGAAGTTTTTCACTGTGGGGCAGGCTTTGAGGTCTTATACACTCAGGCTATACCCAGTGTGGTACTCAGTTTCCTTCTGCTGCCTGTGGATCAAGATGTGGAACTCTCAGCTCCTTCTCCAGCATTATGTTTCTCTGTACACATATTTTTGGAGGCCTTTGAATTATTGAAGCATTTCTGAAGAAAGCCTTCACCCTGCACATGACGTTTTTATATTTTTATAAAGGTTATTTCCATCCCCGCATAGATTCTCTGCAGTATCTTAAAGTAGAATATGCGGTCTTTGAATTATGGAAAACCATGAATGGATTTAGGTAAACCTGAGAATACCTTCCTTTGTGTGTTGATAGCAACTGAGCTGTCTGTACCCGTATGACTGTGTGAGTCCCAGAATCATGTGCTTTAATATTATCAGTTAGGCCACTCTTTGTTTAGTTGTTCTAAGTGAAGAAAGTCGTTCTTAGCTCTTCAATCACTGTTTTTAATGCATGGCAAACATAAATTCCAATATCTGTTTTAATATGCAGTGTGTTCTCAGATGGAGAACAGTCTATATAAGAAGTAAGGAGAAACCAAAGGATTTTGAGACAAGTTCTTTAAAGTATGGTACTCTTAGTAGTCTTATTCTTGGTTCTTCTGATTAAACACGTGTGTGTTCTATTATTCATGGCCGTGTAGAACATATAGTAGAAACATGGTCATGTTTGTCCTGCTTCAGATACAAGGGTGAGACACGTTTCTAACAATAACTGCTATGATATGCATCAGGGGTGAGGGATCGATGAAGCTCTAAACAGAATGATCACGTTTTATTTCCTCAGTCTAGCTTATAAGAAGAGAATGTATCTCAGCTTCACATGAGGTAGGGACTGGAGGTTGTAGAAAATTAGAAAGGGTGAGACTAGGCTTCTTCCCTGGGGAAACTGCTTCACCTTCCTAACCCAGAGGACAAACAAACAACGCAAATTAATCATGTCAGTCACTAAACAGGTAGCAAAGCCAATGGTCTGCTGTGGGGAATTAAGAGAATGGAGCTTTCGCTCCCTGCTCTTGGGCCGCCCCTGGTCCCATGGGTTTGTGAAGGAATCAGCAGTGGTGAATGAACTGATAAATGAACTTAGCAATCTAATGAAAGTGGGCAAAGGACATGAACTGAGACTTCATAAGCAAGCACACATGGCTACTCCCACATACAAACTACATGGCTTCTAAGCACAGGAAAATATGCCCTAAGACTAAACATTTAATGGCTCAGTAGAGAGGGAAGAGCAAACAAAAGTCAGCTGGTTAAGTTTGAAATCAGCAAATCCTAGACGTCTACTTGGAATCATATACCAAAATTTGAAATGAACAGTGCCTGAATATATAATGCATATGTATGAAGCACTTTTCTTACAGACCTCATAGTTCTAATGTACAGAATTCTACCCATAACGGTGTTTGTGACAGCACTGAGTACTGTTGGTAAGAGCAAAAGGCTGCAGGTAGGTGAAATGCCTGACAAGGGTAACATGCTTAAAGAAACTAAAGTTTACGGCACATTATGTAGTCGCTATGGAAGTCTTTGCGTCAGCACAGGTTGCTGTACCAAAATACCCTAGGCTGGGGGTTTAGGCAGGGCTCAACAAATACTTACTTATTGCCATTTAGAAGCTGACATCAACATCAGCTTGCAGGTTGGTGGGATTCTGATGGAAAGCCTCTTCTTGACTTCTAGATGACTGGCTGCTACACTTTCTCTGTACAGTGGAGAGAGGAACATCTGTTACCACTTCATTAGCTAGTCCTATCATAAGCTGGCTGTGGTGGCACATACTGTTAGTTAATCCCAGCACCTGGGACGCAGTGTGTGTGTGTGTGTGTGTGTGTGTGTGTGTGTGTGTGTGTGTGTGTGTGTGTGTGCATGTGTGTGTTTTTATATTTCAAGTAGTTTTAGAAAACCATGAAGAAAATGTATGTTAGACTGGCTCTCCCATAGGAAGAGCAGAAAGGAAACTCATATTCTGGCTTTAGCCTGAGAAATAACTGGGATGTCACACCTGGCCTAGGTGTGACGCACATGCAAGGACATCCAGCCCTGCCCTTGTAGGGAACATCAGTGTGCATCCTCAGTAACTTTCATGTTTGCGTTTGTTTAAGAATTCACAAAGAGTTGCTCTCTCATCTTGAAAAAACAATTCAGAAGCCGTTTCTTAGCTCCAAGCTCAGCAGCTCTGTGTTTCATTGGGAGGGGCTAGAACCGTTTAACCTCTATCTTCCGTTCTCCCCTTCCTGATGAGCTTCCTTATATTCTGTTCATGGGGACAAGAGGCGTGTTGGGTGGCACAATTAAAGTTCACCCTTTCCTCGTTCCTGTCAGGGAATCTCCAATAGCTGCCCACAGCTAGCCACAGTTGTTAACTCTTGTCCCATTCCTACCAGTCCACCCAGGAATGGCCAAGCTGGTGGCCTGGCAGCTTCTGTCATGGTCACTTCCACATCCCATTTCCTACAGAGCTGCTCTGGGTCCCCTCCTCTTGTTCTCTAGGTTTAAAGATGATTGTCCTTTCCCACTGTCCCAGATCTTGAGATTCTTCAACAGCTTATTGTATCCTCCCAATGTCTGGACAACCAACCTGCTGTGGGAGAATGCTATTGTACACTGTAAAGACTTGTCATTCATATTGGTTTAATAAAACTCTGATTGGCCAGTAGCCAAGCAGGAAGTATAGGCGGGACAACCAGACTAGGAGAATTCTGGGAAGAGGAAAGGCAGAGGGTCAGTCACTAGCCAGATGCAGAAAAAGCAAGATGAGAATGCCTTATCACGAAAAGGTACTAAGATATGTGGCTAAACATAGACAAGAATTATGGGTTGATTTAAGTTGTAAGAGTTAGTTGATACTAATCCTGAGCTAACAGACCAAACAGTTTTTCATTAATATAAGCCTCAGTGTGTTTCCTTGGGACTGAATGGCTACAGGATTGAGCTGGAAAGAAACTTTTGTCTACACTAACTCCTTGTACTTTTGGATTGTAGGATATTTCTTTCTCAGTGTGAATACAGGAAGTTTGTGCTTTTGGTCCCCTCTTCTGGTTCTGCATCCTTTCCTTGAGTGATCTTTCTCTAGCCCATTTCCATACTACAGATGCGTACATTATTCTTGTTTCCTTTCTCATCTTGAAGGCTAGTTGACAGTTCAGGTTTCAGGCCCCAAAGGAGCTTCTCAGACACCGATTCCTCCATCAGAATTACCCATCTCAATAAATGACATTGCTGCCCATACATTTCTTCACTCCAGAATCCTAGAACCATCCTGCTTGCTACCCTTTCCTGAAGACTCACAAGCAATGCATCAGTCCGCAATGAGCTCCATTATGAGCTCCATTATGAGCTGCAGCCTCATCTGTTTTCTGCATCTCCTCTGCCGCCATCCTACTCCAGATCACTCTTTGTCCCCCATTTCCTGCAATGACTGTTTCATCGTTCACCTTTCCCCTTCCCGGGGTATTCTCAAATCATAACCATAGTATAAATTACAACAAAATGAGAATTTATTGTAGCAGCAAAATAGAATCTGGCCCTTGCTGTCAACTCTAACCTCACATCTTAACACATTCTCCTATTCTCAATTGCGCTCTAGACACGAGGCTTTCCAGTTTTTGGTTATTTGTCTTTCCCACTTTGTCACCCAGTTCTGTTAACGCAGAGACCCTGCTTCTCACGGTTACAGCCTTAGGATTTCCAGCACCCACACCAGTCTCTACTACTTTACTGTAGTGATAGCAGTTGACTGCATTAATGGGCAAATGCTTTTTTTCTCCTTAGACTATAAACACCTTGGCAGCTACGATAGATGAAAGAGGAGAAAATTGTCTACCAATTTAGAGTGAAAATCTACAGCAATAGATTTAAATAGCTTTGGCTTCTATTTAATTCCCTTTCCTCTAATATTTCCTAGGATTTGAGGAATAAAAGCTTATCGGATCAAAACTTGCTGACAAAGCTGTTTACTTTGAATAAATAAGGTGCATAAGTCAAAGATTCAAAGATGAAGGTGCTTAAAAATCTGTATGGATTTTACAACAGTGAGATTCGTGGCCTTTAAAAATATGTAGAACAAGATGAAACAAATGTTTTCAGTAGATGTTCAGGTGCTCTTTTCTAAAAATAACACACTTAACCACAAATCAATGTTTAAAGCCATATGGCTAATGAGGACCAGCCAGGAAACTCCTATAATTCACAGTAATGAGTATGGTAATGAGCTCCCATTATAAACCAAACGGCTTCATGACACACTGTATCTATTTCAAATAATAGTGATTTGATTATTTCATATTTTTCAAAGCTCCAGAGTTAATTTACTGGGAAAATATTAGAAAACCTGACTGATGGATGAGTTATCATGCCCGAAAAATCAGTAGATGACCTAAATTTTATTAACAAGTCATGTTTAACTATCAGGTGTCATTAGAAATAAAAAATATTCAAACCCAAATTAAGACTAAGATCTTTTGAAACATAAAAGAGGTCCTGCTACCATGGTTGAAAAGAAGTGTTTTTCCTCCAACTCTTTGGTATCTTTACTTTTTAAATAGCACTCAAGGAAAGGTTGTGCTCCATTGAAGAGGATGCTTTGGAGACTTTTCTGCTATACCAAAAGGCCAAGGATTGAATTTTATTTTTAGTATCAAAAGCAAATATTTATTTTTTGCCCTCAAAACCTAGCTGTCTCAAACATACTGCCTGAAACGGTGCTCCCAGCCATCTGACGTGGTATGGGTAGGAGGACGGTATGTTTACAAACCACTGAGTGTGGCTTCATAGAGTCACTCCACTGCCAAGGACTTGTCACTCAAACTACTTTCCAGGGGGATGGGATTCTCTGAACTGAGGAGACAGCAAGAAAAGCAAGTGGGGCTTCTGTGCCTTTACCATCTTTATCCTATATGTGCACATACTGACTGAATCTACGTCGTTATGGTTGATAGACATGTTGGATGCTCTATTTTTTAATATATATATTTTAAAAACTATCTTTTCTCATTTTACATACCAATCTCAGGTCTCACTTCTTCCCCTCCTCCCACCCCCTCTACCTCCCTCCTGCATCCCACCCACATTCACTCCTCAGAGAGGGTAAAGCTTCCCATGGGAAGTCACCAAAGCCTGGCACATTGCTTTGAGGCAGGACCAAGATCCTCCCCATTATATCTAGACAGAGCAAGGCATCCCTCCCAAGAGAATGGATTCCAAAAAGCCAGTATAAGCAGTAGGGTTAAATCTTGGTCTCACTACCAGTGGCTCCACAGTCTGCTCCAGCCATACAATTGTCACCTCATACAGAGGGCCTAGTTTGGTCCTATGCTGGTTTCCCTGCTGTTGGGCTGGTGTTGGTGGGCCCCCATTAACTCAGGTAAGCTATTCAGTGGGTATCCCCATCATCATCTTGACCTCTTTGTTCATATTTTAGCTCTTCCCTCTCTTCAGCTGGACTTGGGGAGCTCAGTCCAGTGCACCATTGTGGATCTCTTAATCTACTTCCATCAGTTTCTGGGTAAAGGTTCTATGATTACATTTAAGATAGTCATCAGTCTGACTACAGGGCAAGGCCAGTTCAGGTACCCTCTCCACTGTTGCTTAGGATCCTAGCTGGGGTCATCCTCATAGATTCCTGAGAATTTCTCTAGTGCAAGGTTTCTTGCTAGCCCCATAATGGCTCCCTCAATCAAAATATCTCTTTCTCTGCTCTCCCTCTCTGTCCTTCCTCCATCTCGACCATCCCACTCCCTAAGTTCTCCTCCCCACGCCTCTTCTTCCCTCTTCTCCTTCCACCCTCTCTTCTCCCCCCACCTCCATGCTCCCAATTTTCTCAGGAGATCTTGTCCATTTCCCCATCCCAGGGGGATCTACTTGCTTCTCTTAGGGTTCTCTTTGTTACCCAGATTCTCTGCTACTCTATATTTTTATTTGCATTTATTTTTTGTTTTCTTTTGTACTTGAGACAGGATTTCTCTGTGTAGCCTTGGCTATCCTAGAACTCACTACTTAGACCAGGCTGGCCTTGAATTCAAAGATCTACCTATCTCTGTCTCCCAAGTGCTGGGATTAAAGGTGTGTACCACTACCCCAGGAGATGCTCTATATTTTAAAATTATTTTTATTAAACTGTTCATTACCCCCCCTCTTCTTTCCTCTCTCCCTTCCTCCCCCTCTCTCCCTTGTTTTTGAGAGAGTCTCATATGGCCCCAGCTGGTCTTAAACTGAGGCTAGCTTTGAACTTCTGATTCTCTTGCCTCCACCTTCCAAGTTTTCCTCCTAAAATATACTAAGATTATAAACATATAAAATTTCCAAATAGAGTTCAGTAATATTGACTGAAAATTGGAATTCATTTCTTGAAGTCTGTGGAACAAACCATATGGGTCAAGAGAAAAGGGGCAATATTGAAAGTGTGGTCCCTATGTTGAAAACTAACCCATGAGGGGATGCAGCCCTTTTCCCATCTCCCTACACACTGCTAGCCAGGTCATTGCTATTCAGGAAAGATGGTCTCTGGAAAGAGGGAATCACTCAAGAGTGACTTTCTAAAGATGTCACCCCCAGGATTATCTGAAGTAAATATCCCAACCTGACCAACTACTCAGAATTTTCATGACCTCAGTGGCCAAGGAGCAACAGAGTGCTCTAAAGTGCGAGCAGACAATAGATGCCTACTCTGAGCAGACAGTATCTCCATAGGCAGCTGAGCCACACAAAATACAAAGGACAAGCCAGAGTTGTTAGACAGTTGAAACTGGCATAGAATATGAAAGATAAAGACCCCAAAACATAGACTCAGAGAAACTTAAGGAAGCAAGGACTATAGAGGGAAAGAAGGCGTAAAGATAAAAGCTACACGCCATCAGTGTCTACAGAGTGCTAGGAGAAAACCAGGCATTCCAAAACAAGAACAGGATGCCACGAGGCCAAAACAGAAAGCTTTCACAAATGAAAAGCTCTGTAGATCAAAAGGAAAGCTTAGTGTCAGTGTCCTTGAAGGGACTTTTGATTAAAGATGTAGAACAATATTGGAAAGGGGAAAATGTAATAGTGATTTAACCTGCTTATAAAAGTTTTTTTTAAAAAAAAAAAAAAAAGAAAACAAGTTTAACTCCAAGGACAAACAAAGTCAAACAAAGGGTTGTACAGATGTACAAGGAAAAGTACTGATCATACTTTACTGCTTGTCTTCACTATTAGCAGAGTTACAGAGTAATGTATTACTATGGCATATCATTTAGCCAAAATTATGGTACAGCTCTACCAGGGGACCCACAAATAAAGAGAGGGGAACGAGGAGAGAAGCAAGGCATGTGTCGTCTCATCTTCCAAATTTAGAAGGCAGGGGAACATGGAAGAAGAGGGAGAGAAAAACTGGAAAAGCCAAAATGATCAGTGAGTTTGCTGTGTTCCCTAGTAATGTCAGAAGCTACACCCATGGAGTCTCACCGGCAGGACTCTGTGAACATGAACAGAAGAAAGACAACCATGGTCATGCCAAAGAGGACAGGGGAAAGACCACAAGGTCTTAACCCTACACAAAGATCTATAGGCAACTAAGGAATGCTGCTGAGAGCCAGAGAAACAGTCTTTCCCAGGGAAGAGCACCCCCATTGGTTATCCAAGACCAAATGGTCATGCCTTAAAACATGCACACAAGTAACATTATAAAGACTATACTTAGGAATACAAATGCTGCATATACATATATATGCTTGTAACTGCAATTAATGAAGAGAGTCGTGAATTTAAACAAGAGCAGGGAGGGGTATGTGGGAGAGTTGGGGGAGTGGAAAGGGAAGGGAGGGATGATACAATTATAATCTCAAAAAAATGGGTCTTGGGGGCTGGAGAGATGGCTCAGCGGTTAAGGGCACTGACTGCTCTTGAGAGGTCCTGAGTTCAATTCCCAGCAACCACATGGTGGCTTATAACCATCTGTATTAAGAGCTGGTGCCCTCTTCTGGCCTGCAGGCATATATGCTGCCAGGCATATATTACTGTATACACAATAAATAAATAAATAAAAATGGGTCTTAAAGTCTCCATGGATTACACTTCTTTGTGTTAGATTTCATTAGTTTACTACAGAATTCACTCATCTTAACACAATTATCAGAGAAATCAACTTTTCTGATTGTTTGGCAATGTGAATTTTGTAATAAATCATGTTCGTGGAAAAGACAGAAGTAGATAAAAATTTTTCCCTGGAATCATGAAGCTAAATGACAGCTTGATTAGATCAATGCATCAAGACAGCTATTTCTAGGGATAAGGTTTGGTCTATACCAGTACAGAAACATCACAGTGAGACCCAGTGTTTGCTAATACAAAAGTGGTTAAAGGTATTCTGTGGCAAAGCTTCTACACCATCATAGTACTTACATTTGTGGACGAGGCAGGGTTGAAGGTGGGCAGAGGCTCCACTCTACAGCCCACACAGGGAGGGCTTGGCCATGTCTGTGAAGATGTTTGCTTCTCTGGGACAGATGTGGTAAGAAGGGGAGGCTGGTGCCCACACATGGAGCAGTGGCACACAAAGCAGCTCCTTGACCCCCAGGCATGCTTTCTTTGTTCATCCTAACTGCCTCCACAGAGAGGTTTCCCGGAGCGAGTCCCTGACCTGCCCACCCTGATAGTGTGGCTCTTTCTCACTCATCTTTAATTCCCTGTGGTCCATAGTGGTGACCTTTATAAACTGTCCTCACTAGATGCTTCTTTGTAGAATATTCAGATAGCTGTTTGGGAGGAAATGTTTCCCAAATATTTAAAATAAAACTATAAAATGCACTCATAGTGGATGTATTTGGGGACTGGCCAAACAAACACACAGATTGTCCCCAATAATCATCAAGTGGATGTTTTTAACACAAGTATGGTAAACACATTGGAAACCTCTTTGTTTTAATCACTGTCTTAACTTGTGTTCTGTTGCTGTGAGGAGACACCATGACCAAGGCGACTTTTAAAAGAAACCCCAAAGCCTACCCCTAGTGGCACACCTCCTCCAACAAGGCTACACCTGCTAACCCTTCCCATAAGTTTTCACCAATTAGGGATGGACCAAGTATTTAATTATGTGAGTCTGTAGGGGCCACTCTCATTCAAAGTGCCATAATAACCTTCAAAAGTCAACACATAGGAGCTCAAGAGGTGTTTCAGCATATATGAGCCCTTGCTGCTTTTCCAGAGGATCAGGGTTTAATTCCCAGTACCCATGTCAGGTAGTTTATGCATGAAATTTATGCCCTGAAATGCTGAAGCATGCATGGGAAACCCTTATATGGCAGTTCTGTTGAACTTGTCCATATTCAGTTTCATGGTCTAAGTTCATGAGGACAACTAACCAGGTCTCTTCCTCAAGAAGGCACCGGATCCCATTATAGATGGTTGTGAGTCACCATGTGGTTTTTGGGAATTGAACATAGGACCTTTGGAAGAGCAGACAGTACTCTTAACCACTGAGCCATCTCTCCAGGTAGTTTATAACCACTTGTTACTCCAGCTCCAGGACATTGTCCTCTTCTAGCCTATATGAACATACAACACTACATAAACATGTGTTCACACACACAATAATAATAATAATAATAATAAAAATAAATAATAGCTATAAATGTAAAGAATGAAATTGGGAAGGGATATGGGGGGGATCCAGAAGGAAGTGTAGAAGAGTTGTGAGATGTATACAGTGTATACATTTATAAAATTCCCAAAGAATAAATAAATTTTTAAAATACAGTAATTAGATTTAAGAAAATATTTAAGAAAGTAGAAGGGCACATGTTGGGAGAGGGGCTAGAAAGAGTAGAAGATTAGTAGGTGAGAATATGAGTGATATATATTTTATACAGATGAAATTCTCAAAAGATAAATAAAAATTTTTAAAGCTCGAACACTATAAATTTGTGACTAATTTTTGAATTACAAAATATACGCATTTATTATCAAAACCTTTGAAAATACAGACTTGCATAGAGAATGAATGTTCATCTCAGCAAGCAGAACTAATAAAAATGTGGGTATATATTCTCATTTTGAAATCTGCTTGCACACACATATACTTTTAAATAAATTTGGAAATATACTGCACATGTTTTATTGCCTAATTTTTCGATTGGCATGTTATGAACATTTCCCTTTTATTAAATATTTATTCTCACTACCATTTTATTAACTTTATGGTACTCAACCGATGTCTGATAATTTATTGTCGGGTACAGCTAATATTTTCCACACTGTGCTTCTATAAATGGCACCATGATGAGTAACCTTGTACACATCCATTTATTTCAGTGGATGTAATTCCTAGAAATAGAATTTCTGGAAGAGGACGTATATTTTTAAAAACTCTTGACACTTAGCTACCAAAATATCTCTCCAGATGACATATTCACCCACAGCCAGCCTCTCATGCTCTTCTAAATGAGCAAATAACAATTGTACACATTTATGGTATTCAGTGGGATGCTCTGTCATGCATGCCAAATGCATAGACTATTAATTAAGGTTAATTATATATGTACATATTATGAAATAATTAAATCAGGCTGATCAGCATATATTCACCTCTCTGTGGTAAGAATGCTCAAAATCTACTTAGTTATTTTGAAATACAATATCGTTAACTATGATTATAGGATTTGAAAATAGTCAAACTCATACTTCTAAGTATCTTCGAGATTGACAAATGCTGATAAAGTTTAGAAGCAATTCAAGTCCTTAATTGAGACCTTACATAAAACTCCTGAAATTCAGAGACCACTTTCTTAAAATTTATTTTTCCTGTTCTCCCAAATGGACCTGGAGAGATGGCTCAGTAGTTAAGAGCACTACCTTAACTTCCAAGGGTCCTGAGTTCAATTCTCAGCAACCACATGGGGGCTCACAACCATCTGGAATGAGATCTGCTGTCCTCTTGAGGAAGAGACCTGATCAGTCATCCTCATCAACTTAGACCATGAAACAGAATATGGACAAGTTCAACAGAACCGCCATATATGGGCTGCCGATGCATGCTTCAGCATTGCCAGGGAATAAATTTACAATTTTCTTACAGTTCACCCAAATGCATACACTAGAATATATTCAATAAAGTCATATGTTCATCTAGGTGGAGGCCATCAAGGATAAACAGTAAACAAGAGACCTGAAGCATGGTTACAGCCGTAATGAGGATATGATCCAAGAGGATGAGTGAAGGGACTTCCTAGTCCTTTTGGTAATGTCTTCAAGTTGGTGGCTTTGTTTTCAGACAATCCAGGTTATTTCTCACTCAGAGACCCTGCAGAGACTGATAGAAGGACGTTCTGATTTTGTTTTGCATGAGAGGACAAAACTGAGGTGCGGTAGGTTTATATTCACATGAGAGGGAAGTGGACCTCGGTAGAAAGCACGGGGTGGGGATAGGCATCTTGTAATGGTCTGAGTGAGAGAAGGGGGCGGGGGAGAAAGAAGAAAAGAAGAGAGAAGAAAGGGAGGAGCATGAGTGCTTTCTCGATGTCCCTGAAGGAAAGCTCCAGCTGCAGTCTAGGAATGCTCTTCGGAGCATCCCAGCCGAGATGGCTATTCATAGTGTCTGCACTTAGGCCGGATAAACAGACACCTAAGCTTTGCTTTCCCAGGTCAGAAAAGTCCCAGCTGATGGAGAAGATCTGCTTCACTCAGGCACATTTATTTCTATTGGAAGAAATAAAGTCCATGTCTTGATTAAAATGGACTTTCTCTAGCCTTCTGCACTGAGTCATAGCAGGTGTGCATCAGAGCTCAGTCTAAAACACACAGACTGGACTAGATGGGCTTGAATGATGTCTCCAGCATGGTACGTAGCCATCTGTGGATACTGTTGAGGTTTCTGGGTTAATAAAATTTAGTTTTATAGTTAATATTGTGGGAGGGGCAAAGTTTGTTTAACATTTGTTAAACAAATGAAAGAACAATAGGAATTGTGAGCAGAGACTGCTCACTCAATTCCCACATGTCGCAGCCAGAATAATCACACAGAAACCACACTAATTACCACACTGATGGGCCAATAGCTTAGGCATATTCCTAGCTAGTTCTTATATCTTAAATTAACCCGTTTCTATTAACCTGTGTATCTCCACGAGGCTGTGACCTACTGGTAAGGTTACGGCATCCTTCTCCTTTAGCAGCTAGATGGCGTTTCCCTGACTCCACCTTCTTTCCTTCTCTATCTCTGCTTGGATTTCCTGCCTTGCTATATTCTACTCTGCCATAGGTCAAAGCAGCTTCTTTATTGACCAATGGAAATGAAACATATTCACAACATACAGAGGGGAGTCCCACACCAAAAAAATCCTTCAGCACATAGTCCAGTTCAGATACCATCCTAATGCCTGCACATTTTTCAGTTCCTGCACACCTGATAACACAGCAGGACGTGAATGAACTGAAGAAACAGCTAAAAGATAGGCCATAGACCCAGCTAATAAGTGACAAAGCCAAAAATCTAACCTCCGATTATTAATTATAAAATCTCTCCTAATATACTTTCCTCATCTTCTATTTGCTAATTGTTACCTGTCCTAGCTTCATCCTATTGCTGTGATAAAAAACAAAAACAAAACAGAAACAAGCAACAGCAAAAACACTCTGGCGAAAATCAATTTGGGGAAGGAAAGGGTTCATTTCATCTTATGCTTTACAGGTGGAATCAAAGCAAGAACTCACATCTGAAGCAGAGATAAGAGGACTGATGTTTCCAGGCAGGCTCACCGGCCTGTACTCAGCTAGTTTTCTCATACAGACAGCCTAAAACCACATGTGCAGGGAATGGTGTCACCCATGATGGGCTGGCCTCTCCTAATTCATTATCAGTCAAGGCTGTCCGCCACAGACATGTCCACAAGCCAGTGTGATCCGGGTAATCCTTCAATTGACATCCCCTTCTCAAGTGACTTTTGGCTGTGTCAACTGATACTCAAAGCTAAGGAGGACACATTTCTGAGTTTTTCTAATTGAAATCTGACTTCCAGCCAGCTACTACATTAAGAGGGATTTAATAATATAATTCAATATTATTACCTTCTTAAAGATTTTGGCTGCATTTGAAACAACTGTGGGATTCAATTCTAATGGTAGAATGTTATTTTGTGTATGTTGCATACGTGTGTGCGTGTGTGTGGGCGCGCATGTGCACGCGTGTATATGTGAATGCAGGTTGAAGTCAGGTTCCTCTTTATTCTGCTCCATCTTGGTTTCTGTCTCTTGCTGAACCTGGAGCTCCTTTCTCCACCCCAAGCCCCAAGCACTGGGCTTGCAGGTATGCTCTGCCATACCCAGCTTGTTACGTGTGCACTGGGGGTGAAAACTACGGTTCTCATGACTGTACAGCAAGCAAGCAAGCACCATACCCGCTAAGCTCCATCTCCAGCCCCTAGTGACAAAGTTCTAGACATCATCTCAATAAGAGCTATTTCAAGAGTATTATCTCAGCAAAGGGGGCAGTGTTTTCTAGGGTGACACTTAATGACATCTCAGTTTTAGAAATTCTGAGATAAGAAGTCATGTGACTATCCATTTCTGCTAGCCAGACAGAGTACACTTGAAAAAAAAATAGAGTGACGATGATTCAAAACAAAACCCTAAAGTCTCTCAGAACCTGTGTAAATTTCCGAGGAGAAAAACCTTCATAAAGAAGCAATGTGCTCCTAACTGCATCTCATACACTAGAAGAGCACAAAGGATCATGTCATGTGACGGCCACAGGTGACTGTGTTATTCTGTGACTCCGTGATGTTGAGGGATTATCCTTGTTTCCAGAGAGTCATCTGTCATTGTCTTTCCCTTTTCCTCTTTATTTTCTAACACAGAAAAGAACACTGGGTTTTATCACAATGATTACTAAACAACACACTTCCTTTTCCTTTTTAGATAGCTCTATTTTAAGGTAATGTGAAGCTTATAAAAGAGTTTTTTAAATAGTACAAAGAATTCCAGACAGTCTTCACTCGGCTTCTCCCAGTGTCAGCATCTTACGTAACCAAAGTAATTATCTGTAGCCTAAGAAACTGCCATTTTTATAAAGCTACAGGCTCCCATTAGAGTATACCAGTCATAGCTTTTTTAAAAATGCCACACCAGTATCTAATAAAGGTTTCATATTGCATTGGTAGATTGTGATCTACCTTGGTATCTCTAGTACTTTCTCTCTTTCGTTGTTTTCATATTCTGAGGCTTCTGAAAGGTACCAGTCAGTCATTTTGTGGAATACACCTCTGTTTTGCTTTGCTTAGCATGGTCTCATGCTTGGACTGGGATTATGCTTTACTAAGAAAAATACCCAGGAGTGATCTGTCCCCTAGGCCTATATCAGATCAGAGAGCATGGTATATCTTGTTCTTAGTGGTGCTAATGTTTGTAAAAGTATCTTTACTAATTCTCTCCTCTGCAAACTTACTTTTTTATCTTTGTAATTAATAAGCATTCTTCGATATTATATAAATATCCTATTTTGCCTGAAATTAATCCACTCGGCTCAATTTCTGCTTTTTTTTCAGGGGAGGTGTTTTTCTCTTTTGTTTTTTGAGATTGGGAGTCATATAGCCCAGGCTAACCTTGAACTTGTCATGAAGCTAAATACAACCTTGACCTTCTGATCTTTCTGCCTCTATTTCCCCAGTCTCATGATTGCAAGCAGGTGTCACCATACCTGGCTTTACATGGTTCTGGGGATTGAACCAGGGCTTCAGATATGCTGGGCAAGCACTCTACCAAACTAAGCTACTGTTACCCGCCCCTTGACATAAATTTCTCAGTAGAGAAAATCCAATCCATTGATAAGAAAAATCTATCAGTAACACCAAAAGCCAGAAGTAACCAGTGATTGTTAAAATAAGCCCAAAGTAGAGAATTTTAGAATTGCTAAAGGCAGGGTATATAAAAACCAAAACACCCTCAAAAGGGCACAGTTTGACATTCATAGCAAGAAAGCCTCTCATTTTCAGCAACTTGAGAGCAGAGCTGAAATAAATGGGTAAGATGCAAAGAGAAGCAGACGGGGTTCCAGACGGATCCCACACTTATCAGAGCCACATTATCATTTGTATTTCTGTATCAGTAAGTTATATGGTTCACAGATGGCTCAAAATCCTATCTGCAGTGTTCCTCAGATCAAGTACATAAAGAACTATAGGCTTTGGGGTTTTTGAGTCATTAAGTTTTGGCAGACAGCTGAATGCCAATTATTTGATTGGCTTAATATTTTTTCCTCAACACTGAAGTGTAAGATAGAATCTGCATTCAAGTTACACCATAAGGCATTATGCCTTTGGGAGTGTTTACTTCTCATTTGCCATAGCCACAACCAAGCTATTCAGAAATACCAATCTTTCATGATTTGAGGCTTAATTTTTGTTTATGGGGACAAGAACTTACCGTGTATCCCTCAATAACCCCTTGCTAGAAAGACCTAACTGCCTGGAGTGTGTGGAGGTCCTTTTGCCTCTGCCTTCTGGGTGCTACCATTGCAAGCAGGTGCTATCATGTATGTTTCATGACCCCAATCTTTAGAGATTTTATTAGACTCTCCAAAGATACCACCTGAACTGACAAGGGGATATACTCAGAAGAATACCTCTGTTAAATTATCACTTGGGAAAAAAGCCAAGCTATACAATCTAAAGTTAATGCATGCCAAATACCAAAATACCATGTTAATAATGAAAACCAATTTTGGACACTAATAGTATTAAAAACTCACAGATATCCAATGTTTTCAATGGGCTAGTCACTAAGTTGTTTCTTGACATTTAATTGCTGTAGCCATATGAAAAATTAGAGATTGTGGCAGATTTAATATTTTGCCCTACTTGCAATTTATTCTTTTTATGAATGCTAGCAGAAGACAAAAGACTCTTGGGCCCAAGACAAGGGACATTATTACTCACAGAAATAGGAGTAACCAGAGCACAAGCAGTTTCTTAAACCACTTCTCCAAGCTTCAGTTACCACAGTGAATCCAAGGAGAGATGGAATGTACAAAGAGTGGGGTTACATTACAGGAGAGAGACTCATTCAAATTCAGTAGAGCTGAATCTTGTAAAATGGATAGTAAGCTCCCTGCCACTTCTTCCAGAGGAAGACATTGGCACCAAACTACAAGGCTATTTCCCACAAAGGACAGAGGCAATCAGGTCTCTGCTCTCCTGACACACATGAAGGTGAGACACATCCGTGAAGAATCGTCACCTGATGTGATGAGGCACTGTAATTGTTTCCTTCACAAATGAAGAACTTTAGGCTTGGAGACAATTACTTGAACTTAAGAAGACTTTCAGTGAGACCATAGGCATTTGCTTTCTTTCCCCGGGAATGTTTTAGTATTTATCTGTAAACAGAGACTGCTCGTTTGTTTCCAGATGCCCATACCCAAATAACCACACAAAACTGAATTAATTAAAACACTGTTTGGCCAGTAGCTTAGGCTTATTCCTAGATAGCTCTTACATCTTAAATTAACCCATTTCTATTAATCCATGTGTCATCACGAAGTTGTGGCCTACTGGTAAGATTCCGGCATCTGTCTCCTTTTGTAGCTATATGGTATCTTCCTGACTCTGCCTTCTTTCTCTTTGTATCTTTGTTTGGACTTCTCGTCTAGCTATATTCTGCCCTGCCATAGGCCAAAGTAGCTTCTTTATTAACCAGTGGTAATAAAACATATTCACAGCATACAGAAGAAAATCCCATATCATTTATCAGCTCATTTCATTTTTTACATGAAGCATGATCCCTGCAAGGCAGAGATTCTCAACCTGTGGGTCATGATCCCCACAGGGGTCACATGTCAGATATCCTGTATAACATATTTACATTACAATTCATAACAGTGGCAAAACTACAGCTATGAAATAGCAATGGAGTAATCTTATGGCCAAGGTTCACCACCACATGAAGAACTGTAAAAAGGAGCGCAGCATTAGGAAAGTTGAGAACCATTGCTGTAAGGTGTTGTGGATAAGTTCACAAACTGTAAGAGGTGTGGGCATAAAGATGTACGCTAAGTTATGCTTTGTATTGGGCAGCTTGAAAAATGCGCTGTGGTTTCATCTCTGGGATGTCAATTTAAAGTGTGACTATAAACTTCCTCATATGGTTTTACATCTTCCATACCCAAGGGAAGGCTTGCTGCACTAGGGAAAAGCACAGTAAGCCTCCGTTACCAGGTAGTGTCAAGTTGTGATTCTGGTCTGTGCTGCTAACTTTTCTGACGTGTTTCCTCAGGTATGAACTAGGGGTTCCCTGTAGGGTCATTGCAGGACCTAAAGGGAAAGGAAGGCAAGCTCCCAGGGAAGTACCCCTGCACACAGCAAGCAGGTCCACGGTGGAAAGCAGTACTAAGTTGGAGGGTGATAGCCAAGTCTCTAACTTCTATTGCTGTCACAATTGGGAAAGTTCAAGAACAAAATGAGCAGGAGATTTGTAAGCCCCCCTTTTCCTCCACATAAAAGCCTTTTCAGGCACCAAGGATGTGACACATTGAATTCAACCCTTTTCATTCCGATTCACTTTCAACGTGGAGTGAAAGCGTTTCAAGCTGTCAAATCATTCACTGTTAGCAACAGAATGGATGTTGTTCTTTTAAAAGGTCTCCTAATATTCCTCTTAATGACTCGAAGCAGGAGAGCTTCAATTTCTCTATAAACGATGTGACTGAAATACAGATGTGTGGTAGAGACCCGGGTCTCAGCCATCTCCACGTGCCACGATACAGTGATCATGACTTTGAGCTTCATGACTTTGCACAAGGGTTGTGCTGTGCTTACAGATGGCTTTGTTGATTTTCCAATGAGTCATATGGGAAGGTGTGGAAGATGAAATTGGTTTTCTCATTCACTTAGAAGTTACACCACAGACACTGGAGAAAAGCAAGGAAAATTTCCTACTCAGGGGTGGGGGGCAGAGAGCCACAGAGGAAGTGGCGCCCTCAGCAAACAGTTGCATGCTTGACAGCTGGGGCCTTGTACCCATTGGTGGGTTCTTCTGCCCTATCAATATTAGTGATTTGCCCTCCTCACAGTTTGCTGAGCCAGTTGTCATCCACGATTGCTTGATGTTGATTTGTTTCAAAAACCCCTCAACTTTAACTAATAGTTGTGATCCAAATTAACAATAACCAGGGAAGTCTAGAAATGATGGGTGCATTCTGGTAATTCACTCCAAACTACTCTTGTTATCTGCATGAAATACAACTCTGGCTCCATGAATAATTCTCAAAAATGATGAATTTAAAATGAGCACTGGGTAGGATAAACAGTAGTTGAATAACGCTTAAACTCCACCATCTGGTAGTCTAGTATTTTAATGTGGGCTGAATTTCTCTTATTAGTTGCCTATTTGCGATTCTTTCTGAGCAGGTTTTTCGGCGGAAGGAGCCGAGTAAACTGAGGTGGAGTGAGAGTTATGATTCAGGACCATTTTTCTTTTATAGAAATGTTCTTAAAGGGAAGCCCAAGCAGCGAAAGCTTGGCCTTTCCCTAGGAGGCAACTGAAGACTCCCTGCAGAAGTTTCTCTTAATTCGGAGAATTTATTTCTGAGACTCCGTAGGGCTGGTGCATGTGGAAAGGAAGTAGAGAGGGCTGAGGGGAGGGCCCAGAGACAGGAAACAGATGGCATTGACTACCTGTAAACATGCGTGGCCTTTGGGAGAAAAATGGAGGAGTAAATATAGAATTTGGGGGGGATGAATTGGCGTTATGAAACAATCATCATACTTGTAAAAATAATAATTAATGTTGGGGCTGGAGAGATGGCTCAGAGGTTAGGATCAAGGTCTGCTCTTCCAGAGGACCTGAGTTCGGTACCCAGCACCACTGGTTGCTCACGACCACTTGCAGCTCCAGTTCCAGTGACTCTAAAGGCCCTGACCTCTGTGGGCACCTGCCTTCACACACACACAAACCCACACACATTTACACACCATTTAAAATAAAAGAAATATTTAAAGTGGGTGCTATTTTCTTAAAGTCTCTTACACTAAGCTAGCTACTCCTGTGATTTAACATGGCATTTGCATTAACAAGAGAGATGCCTTTCTTCCTGATGTGCGAGGTTCAACATAAGCTTACACAGAAGAGGCACGTGACACCAATAATGAAATATACATAGCTCCCTGACAAAAATGTCTCCACGTGCTTTATCCTGTTTGATTGATACCGCAGAGTTAAGCGGCTCGGTCCTGTTCTACGTCTCAGCAACAGGGCCAGCTACTGGGTGACAGAACCTTGAGGTAAGTTCTCCTTTTCAAAATTTCAACTCTAATTTGCTGCCTGTGCTGCAAGAAAAGCTGCGATCTGCCTGGCTCCTGACAGCCAATGACAATGGAACTGCCTTTGGAAACCTCATTCGGATACCAACTGAAAAACAGAACCCGTAACCTCCACAAACTGACAGCAAGGTCCCATTGCTGAAGACAACACACAGCACAATGAACATAGGGAAGCCGAGCTGGGGCCTACATAGAGCTGTCACCCTATGTGTTCTTGGTACAGGAAGATGCTCTGCACACTATCAAAAGAGAAATGCAAACACCAAGCCAGCCACAGAACCTCTGAACTATAATCTGTCCTGCCCGCAAGATATACTAGTGCAAATGGGGTACAAAGCTGTGGGAATCACCAACCAATATCTGATTTAATTTAAGGTCCATTCCACAAGATGGAGCCCATACCCAATATGGTTTAGGTGACCAGGAACCTGAGACTATGTAGTCAGGGTACCTAAAATAAAAGCATATACTATTGTTATTAATAATAGCAATAAAATGACTCCTGATGACTTTCTGCTACCCAGAGATCAGTGCCTTGTTCAGCCATCATCACAGAAATTCCCTTTGTCAGCAGACGGGAGCAAATACAGAGACTCACAACCAGACATTATGCAGATAATGAAAGGCCTTGGAACACTCAGCCCTAAATGGGATGTCTCCATCAAATCCTGCCCCCCAGAATTCAGGGAACCTGCAGAAGAGGAGGTAGAAAGAGTGTGAGAGCCAGAGGGGATGGAGGACACCATGGAAATAAGTTTCTCTGAGCTCAATATGAACAAAAGCTCACAGAGACTGAAGCAGTGCACATAGGGCCTATGTGGTCTGCACCCGGTCCTCTGCGTATGTAATGTTTAGTATTTTCATGGGATTCCTGAGTGTGCAAATGAGTGGGTTTCTGATTCTTGTGCCTTTTCTTGGGTTCTTTTTCCTCTTGTTGATTTGTCTTGTCCAACTTGGGTGTGATCATTTTTTATTTTATATTATTACATTTTATTTTGTTATATTTTACTATTAGATGCCTGTTTGTTTTCTAATAACAGACAGAACCAGAGTGGATCCGGATGGGAGGTGGATTGGGAAGAACTGGGAGGAGTAAAAGAAGAGGCAGTCATAATCAGGGTATGTGATATGAGAAAAGAATTTATTTTCAATAAAAGGAAAAAATAAAATAAAAAATAATAAAACTTGGAGCTGGCCCTTTGTGTGTATGTATGTGTATATGTGTGAGAGAGAAAGAGAAAGAGAGAGACAGGGACAGAGAGACAGAGGCAGAGACAGACACAGAGTAGGAAAGAGACACAGAGAGGAAGACAGAGACACAAAGATGGACAGAGACACAGAGAGTTTCCTGAATGAACACAAAAGGAATAGTTAAAATTGTACAGAATATTTTTAAATCCATCTTCTAATTTGATATTCAGAGAAACTGTCAAAATATTTTAACTCAAAAATGGCACACTGTTTTTCCAAGATTCTATTAACAATAATTGTGAAATCCAGACTCTGCCTTAAGGTCTCTAACCCATTGCCTTCCTCTGAAGTCTAGGTTTGGTTAGAAGTATTCTAGATCTTTTATAGTTTTATCTGTCCTAATGTCAAGTATGACTAGAAGAATCTATTGTTGTGTATTTGTCTATACTATTATAGTGACTTAACAATACAATGATAGTTATATAATTTTCTAATAGTGTTTATAGAAAATATAATATAGTCCATTACTAAATAGTTATTAAAGCACTTCACCTGTGGAAATACATAATTTCCACAGGAAGTTGTACCAAATATAGTAGGAAGACCAAAATCATGAAACAAGAACTGTCTCTTCTCAATAGGTATATGCTGTTGTTTGGGGCATATTGTACCACACTCACTGCCAAAGGACAACCAGACACAGAATGCTCTGGAAGCTGAGACAGGAGGTAACCTTAAGCCTTAAACTGCATGATGGGTTCAGAAACTCAGAGATTGTAACAGAGAAACAAGATTTCATATGATACCTGTTATTAACATATCTCTTTGACGCCAAAGCCTGTATGAGAGTGAGATTTTACATGGATGATAATGGCATTGAGATCATCATCTGTTGTATTATGGTCATTGCAGATTTCCTAGAAAAATAAAGTAGGCAGCTTTCACTCAGTACTTGAAGGTCAATAAACATAAGTACACAAACCTATACTGTGCCCAAAATTCAGCTACCACTGTCAGCCTTGTCTTCAAAGTAATGTTTCCTTCTGTCCTGTTACATCTCCAATAAGACATAACAATAATCACTCAAATAATCTTTTCTTTTCTCTTTGTATCCAAAAGTATTAAAGTGATCCAGCGTAAGTAAATGGCAAAAGAATGGACAGGCAGCAGAACCCTACCAAAACAATGAGTCTATGAATGGCTGAACTGGCAAATATTGACAATTCATAACTGCAGCGCTGGACCCTGTGATGCCATACTAAAAGCCAAACCACTTCCTGCTTGTGCTGAACTTGTAACTACACACACAGTGCAGATTTTTTCCCCCATGAAACGAGTAAGATGGATGTCAGAGCAGGCCGTGGAATATATTGAAAACAGAACTCAACGGTGGATTGCTCCAGCAGCAGATTAAATAAGTAACACACGAGCATCAATTCTGGATACTCTTTCCATTTAAATTTCAACACTGCATCAAACATCAAGCAACTGTATAAGATGTAGGACCGAAGCAAGACGGAAATTATGATAATGTAGCTTGCAGTATAACTTGATTTCAAATAACATCTTTCATATAAACTGGTATCCAAAGTGCTTTATGAAATAAAATAAAGCAAGAAAGTGGACAGCATGTGGCATAAATAACAGAAAAGAGTGGAGCAACTGCACTCCTTGTGGAGCAAATTAAAGCATTTCATCATAAAGCCAAGAGCACTGGGGGAGGAGATGCAAGGATCACATGGACAATCTTAGATGAGGTACTGCAAGCTTGGACATTGTCAAGAAAGCCATGTATATCCATGCTTTTTTTTTAAGAAATAATTACTCTGGGCTGGAGAGATGGCTCAGTGGTTATGAGCATGGCCTGCTCTTCCAAAGGTCCTGAGTTCAATTCCCGGCAACCACATAGTGGCTCACAACCATCTGTAATGAGGTCTGGTGCCCTCTTCTGGCCTGCAGACATACACACGACAGAATATTGTATACATAAAAAATAAATTAAAAAAAAAGAAATTGCTTAAAAAAAAGAAAAGAAATAATTACTCTTTTGTTTTAGTAGACTATTTGGGTGGTATATTCAGGAAAGCTGACTTTTTGGATCCTTTAGCTTGAATCCTGGAGTCACCCACAGACAATTGGGAGTTCTGTGTAAGTAAGCACACACCTCTACCTCCAAATGGGCTGACTGCTAAAGGTGACAAACTTCCAGGTAACAATGATCTCTTCTTACCATGCTCACCATAGTTCAGAGGCCAGGCATTGCCATCGGTCTGGCCAGCTCATGCCTTGGCTCTGTCAGTTAAGAGATATATGGTTCAAGATGTACGCAGGTCATGCCCCTGTGTCCTCATCTCTAGCATGAAAATGATAATAATGCCAATCAAGTAGGTTATACAGGCTAAACAAGAATTCATAGAAAATAATTACCATAAAGTCATTTTCACAACCACTGAAAAGTTTAACTGTACTAGCTGGGAAAGTGGAAACAGAGTCCCACCTCTAACCAAGAAGCTATCTGCTACTGATACCTGTTTGCAAAGGGAAAAATCAGTTTTGTCCATTGTCATTTCACTGAGTATATCAACCACACTCCAGGGTAGGCCCATGCCCAAGAGTAGCTGGCCAATACAAAATGAATTCAATGATAATTTTATGGACCTTTAGTTCCATTTGCTTTCTTTTGACATTTTTTGTCTTATTAGTAATAATAATTTGCTTATTTGTTTTGATTTGTGTTTTGTGAGTTTTTATGTTATTTGGGTTTTTTCTTGTTTGTTTGAAGGATTGTTTTGAAAGAAAGAGAAAATGAATGAAGTTGGGTGGGTAGGGAGATGGGGAGGAACTGGGAGGAATTGGAGGAGGGGAAAACATGATCAAAATATATTGTATGAAAATTTTTATTTAATAAAAAAGAAAATTATATCTGTTCTATATACTCATGATGAAGATAAGTTCCACATCCCTAAGGGAAGTCCAGAACCACCTTTAAGTCCATCAAAACCCCATAATGTTCATATAAACTCATCAGGATTCATGTTGCCCACAGCATAGAGTCATTCACACACCTTCTACCATGTGCACTACAGAGGATGTGGCCCTTCAGTAGTATGATTCTGTTATACTGTGGCATGACTTTCCATTTGTAAAAATATGAATTTGTAAAAATATTCATATAAAATATTTGTAAAAATATTCATATAAAAATATGAATCTACAGTAAATGGACACTCCTTAAATTTTCATAGAATCCAAAGTGGGCTTTTTGTTGAGATTTCAGAAGGACAGTTAAGGCATATGATATGAGCTCTGACTCCCTACATTGTGGCTTTGCTGTATCCCTTAACTGTTTCTCTCTGTCCTGGATGACTTCTGTGAAAGCTCCCTCTATGGAATCTGTAGTGTCCATCATTTCCTCAGGATTGGTTATAGATTTCTGGGTACAAATTAGCCCCCAATTCAAACAACAGATGCTCACTGTTGCACAATTTCTGAGGACCAACAATCCAGGGGTGGAGGACTAGCTCATGGTTTTCTCTCAAGATTTCTCTTAAGATAACTTACCCAGGGTTTTAGCTTCCTATCCTGTAATCAACTCTGAAAAAGCATCAAGTTTTAAATGCCCAAAAGGATCCAAAGAAGGTAAATGATACCTATAGGAATGAATGATTTAAAAGAAATTAAGCAAGCAGTAGTATCTTATAGCTTGTATTCAGTATTTGTTAGGGAGATGGTAAAGACATGGGCTTCTAGCAATAAGGCTACTCCACACGACTAGCTTCAGTTAGTTTCAGCAGTCCTGGAAGATGGACCCAATGGCTCTGGAAATGCTATTGGAGAGAAGAGGCAAAAATTTTAGAACAACAGGAAAAAGCAAAAGGACTTGAGACTTCCTAAGATCAAATTCTTGGTGAGGGCACTTACGCTGACCCACAGGATCAAGCTCTTTACAATGAACAAATCTTGTCTTTATGTCACAAAGTAGCCTTAAATGCTTGGGACAGGATTCAAAAACTAGAAAAATGAATTGAATCATATACCAGGGCAAGAGAGAACCCGTTAGTGAGTTTTTACAAAGATTAACTAAGGCTGTACAAATAGGAGTAACAGACCCAGAAGGTAGACAAGTACTTATTGAATCTCTAGCTTTTGAAAATGCCAACTTAGAATGCAAAAAGATACTTGGACCTTTAAAGGTTAGATCAGCATCAATGGATGAGTGGATCCTGCATACAATTAACATTGAGACATTTAACTATAATACTGAGTCTTGCATAGGACAAGCAATTTCCAAAGGTATGAGGAGATATAAAAATGCCAAATGTTTAGATTGTGGTAGAATAGGACATCTGAGAAGGGACTGCAGACAAGGAATTCCTAGAAATGTCTCCTCTGTAATGGCAAAAATCAAAGGTATCAACCTTCTGGATTATGTAGGAGGTGTGGTAAAGGCTGACATTGGACCAATGAATGCAGATCACAAAAGACACACAAGGCAACCCAATACCGTCAGGAAAATTCTTGGGGAGCCTCTTGCAGGCCCCCAAGTCAAAGGTGGTACAGTCATTCCCAGTCACTGTGGAGGACATATCTCATGAGGAAAATTTAAAAATTCAGTGCCTGCTGAAAAAAAAAAACAACCCATACTATTCTGGATGATGGAATAAATATGGAGGATGAATGAAAAATTCCAATAGGAAATGTATATTCTGACAGACTTCTATAACATCAAAGACCAAAGCTAAGAGTACGTATAAATGGCATTGTAATTGTGAGTTTGATAGACGTGGGTGCAGACGTGAGAATCATTACTTCAGAACCTTGGCATCAAAATTGGCATCTTCAAGAGGTAGATGTTCAATTCTTAGGAATTGGAACCCTATCTCAAGTGAAACAAAGCATGAGATGGGTTGAATGCATAGAGCCAGAAGGATAGAGAGGAAGGCTGAGGCTATATGTAACTAATATCAAAGTGAATTTATGGGGTCATGACTGGCTACAGCAATGGAATACCCAGATTAACATTTCTGCTGGACCAGAAACTCATATTTCTGGAAAGGATATTATAAGGTACCATAAGGTACACAAAGGTCAGGCTGTATAAGAGCATAAAGAAACTAGCAAACCTTTAGAGGAACCAATATGGGTTAAACAATGGCCTTTAACAGAAGACAAACTGCAGGCTTTAGAATAGCTGGTATAGGAGCAACTAGATGCTCACCATATTGAAGAATCAACCAGTCCTTGAACTTCTGTATTTGTTGTAAAAAAAAAAATCTGGTAAATGGAGACTGGTGACAGATCTAATAGCTGTCAACAAGGTAATTCAACCTATGGGTCCTCTACAATCTGGAATTCCTCTGCTTTCTCTATTACCAAAAGGATGGCCTTTTATAGTTATTGATTTTAAGGTTGTTTCTTCACTATACCCTTACAAGAAAAGGACAGGGAAAAAGTTGCCTATACAGTGCCTACTTATAATAATTCTCAGCCTACTAGGAGATACCAGTGGATCATCTTCCCACAGGGAATGCTCAATAGCTCCACCCTGTGCCAATAACTTGTAAATCAGCCATTGGAAATAATACATAAACAATTTCCTAAATCTATAAGTTACCACTACATGGATGACATTTTGATTCAAATGTAGATACTTTAGAAAGAATGTTTGAAGAAGTAAAGAAAGTTTTGCCAAAATGGGGATTACAAATTGCTCCTGAAAAAACACAGAGAGGAGATTCTGTCAATTACCTAGGTTATAAAATAGGTTTATAGAAAATTAGAACACAAAAGAGACAAATTAGGAGAGAACAGTTACAGACTCTTAATGACTTTCAAAGATTGTTAGGAGACATTTCCAGTCTATGACCAGCTGTTGGGATAACACAAGACCTAATAGTTCATTTAAACAAAACGTTAGATGGTAACAAAGACTTAAATAGTCCCAGGGAATTAACAGCTGAAGTTGAAAAGGAATTAAATGTCATTGAAGAAAAATTACTGAAGACACATGTGGATGGGGTGAAGCCAAATCTTAATTGCATTCTCGTCTTATTGCCTTCCAGTATTTCCCTTATAGGAATTTTAATACAAAGGGAAGATATTATCTTAGAATGGATCTTTTTACCACATAAACCAAGTAAAAAATTAAAAACTTATGTGGATAAAGTCTATGAATTAATTATAAAAGGAAAATTGAGACTCAACTAGCAGGAATAGACCCAGCAGAGATTATAGTGCCTTTTACTAATGATGAAATTTAAAAATCATAGGAAGACAATTAACCTGGGCAAAGAGCTTGTGCTAATTTTTTAGGAACAATTTTTAATTTAATAGCAATATTAAATTTTTAATTTAATAGCAATATTAAATTTTTAATTTAATATCCCAAAAGTGATTGAATTAACCTTATAAAGAGAATTACTTGGATCCTTCCCTACATTGTATGTGACACACCAATAAGTTAAGCCTGTACATTCTATACTGATGCAAATAAATAAAAAAAAGGCAGGTTATAAATGAGAATATTTAAATAAGGTGGACCAAAGCCCGTATAATTCTGTTCAAAAGGCAGAATTTTATGCTATTCTCATGGTACTAAGTGATTTTAAAGAATCTCTCAATACACTTACTGATTCACAATATGCAGAAATAGTTGTCTTGCATATTGAAACCGCTGAATTTATATCAGATGATACAGAACTGACTTCATTATTCATACAGGTTCAAGATATAATCAGGAATAGGCTTTGTCCCATATACATAACACACAACCAATCCCGTATGGGTCTACCAGGTCCTCTAGCAAAAGGTAATACAGAAATTGATAGATTATTGATTGGAAGTGTGCTGGAGGCCTCAGAATTTCATAAGAAACACCATGTCAATACCAAATGTTTAAAGAAAGAGTTTTCTATTACACAGCAACAAGCTAAGGAGATTATAAAGAGACATCCTACTTGCTCTTTCTATAACCAAACACCACTGCCTGCAGGGAGTAACCCAAAGGGTACTCAAAGGAATGAAATCTGGCAGATGGATGTGTTCCACTTTGCAGATTTTGGAAAATTAAAATATGTACACCACACCATTGACACTTATACAGGTTTTCAATGGGTAACTGTTTTGAGTTCAGTAAAGGCTGATTCAGTGATCACACATTTATTAGAAGTTATGGCCATCATGGGTATACCTGCACAAATAAAGATAGACATTGGTATAGCATATGTATCTAAGAAAATGAAACATTTTTGCTTATTATAATATAGAGCATATTACAGGTATACCAAACAATCCTACAGGTCAGGCAGTTATAGAAAGATCAAATCAAACTATAAAGGATATGTTAAATAAACAGGGATGGAAAATGCCCCCAGAAATAGATTGCATAATGTTTTATTATCCTTGAATTTTCTTACCACTAATGAGAAAGGAACAACAGCAGCAAAAAGACATTAGATAATAGGAAAAACTTTTGAATTAACTCAGCCAGTGTATTTCAAGGATGTGTTGACCTCACAATGGAAACTAGATGTGCTATGTTGGAGAAGGGGTTTTGCTCTTGTTTCTACGGGAGAAGAAAAGTTATAGACACCATCAAAATTAATAAAGATTCAGTTTGAAAAAGAGAAACTTCTTGAGAAAGAGAAATGACAGTTCATCTACAGAGGTGACAACCATACAGGTGGTAAGGAAACCTTATAAGGGTTGGGGCTGGGTTCTGGTCTTGTCTTTACAGGAAAATACTCATCTTCAAAAGGTTCAAGAGACCCTGGACATCTAAATGTCTAAAGAGGAAAAGATAATTATCCAGATAGGATCACCAAGTGAAGAGAATTATGACTTATGACTTATGAGAACAGGTCATCTGAGAGTAAGAATCACTGATATATGCTGCCTACTAATAATAATAGTCATGACTCACTTAAAAATCTTTGGAGTTGGACAATGGCTCTGTCCTTCTCTAAATTCAAGCATGTTATTAAAAGAAAAATTCAGAGTTTCTGTCTCATGTCAGGAGCCATCTGGTATGGTACAGAAAGAAGAAAGAATTTTAACCATCATTTTACTTTCACAGGATCCCATAGAAAGAACATTGCCCCCATGATAGCTGGAAGTAATTCTAGAAGATGATGTCCCTTCTCCCAACAAACTTTGTCCTTAGAGTGAGGGATATCAATTAGGAGTTGATTATAATTAGTATAGCATTGAGGGTTGGGGTGGAAATTATGTAGGCTCAGGGATCTCTTTGAAGAAAAAAAGAGGGAAATTGGATGGGATAATAGATTAGTGTAAGCTTACTCACACAAATAATAATAGTGAATAGAGTGAATACTTGTGAGCTATTATTTATAGGCAATATACATTGGTATAGATTTTTGTATATTGATACAAATTCAACTTATATTAAATATGTTACTATTTATGTCTACAATATTTGTACACCTAGGCAAAGTTATTTTGTCATATTGTATGCATGCATGCCTCTACCTTTGCTTAAGACATTTAGTATATTGATACAATTTTAGGATATATTTATTATATTGCACTATACATTTTGACCTCTGATCAAGATACTTATACATTGCTTACATTTTGAGGTTATTGTCCTTACTTGTTACACAGTTGTTTAAAGATTGTTTAATATTTTAATATGAAGTCTTAGTCTTTAAGCTATATAAGTATTAAGAATGATATGTCAACAGTCATCCATATTTGTCATATTAATAGTTAGACTACTCAGGTTCTTTAGATACATAGAGATTGTATTCTGCATAAATAGGTAATCTTCAACTGCTTCAAAGAGCTGTAGAATATGGCAGAACTTCAGGTTCTGTTGACATGAGACACAATTGCTCCTGGGAGCACCAATCTATTCCCAAGAGAATGTTGAGCACCAAAGACACTCTACTTGGAGCTTGCTTTCTTCTTGGCAAAACTGGCCTTTGGGCAAGGAACTGCCCATGCATCAACCACTAACAAAAAGCATGATGTCTGGATAGGACAAGCTGAATATAAGAAAAAAGATTGTTAAATTTTGCCAAGACAGGGTAAAACAGTTTTGAAAATTTTCCTTCCTCTGAAAATGGTGTGTCAGTTACTCTAGGTCTTAGCCAAAGTTGGTTGCTCCAAAGTTACAAATGAGACTTTGGGGTGATTGCCCAGGTAGCCAGTGGCCTCTGTCACTTGTTGCACATTTTGGAAGTTGCTTGATTGCACTTCTTGCTTACTCAAGTAATATTATTTCCCTTCTCGGATCTTTGAAAGGGTTGAAGACTAGATAATTGTAGTTACTTTCTCTCATGACTTGGCCAAGTTATTTATTATACAAGACTTAAACTAGATAGGATAGGATATTTGATCTTATTGTATATAATTTTGTATTAGGCTTAGAATTCTCTTATTTAAACAAAAGGGGGAGGTGCTGTAGGAAATCTTAGCTTGTGGTTACCTGCCTACTAGGGCATGGCCTCTTAGACCATATGTGCTGATGCAGAGCCTGCATATGCCCTTTTCTTCCCCCCACAACCCCCTGCTGCTCTTTTGGATTGCTGAATTGCTGGATTTGATCTCTGTTCTCCATTCAAGCAGAGAATTCTGATTAGTGAGTTTAGCCCTAAATAAATAACCATCTATTTCTCAATTCTGAAATAGTGTGGGATTTCTTTTAAGCGTCCATTCCACAGGCATCCTGGGTGCAGGCATTGCTGAGGTCTGGACTCTGCAGCAGACAGTGTCTGGCCTGAAGCGGTAACTTGACCAATTCTAACTAGCATCAATAGTTATCACTAGAAAAATGTGCTTATTTTGAACTTCCTTTTCTCAATCCCTCTAGGTGTTTGTTCAAGTATTTATACAAATAGCTTTCTACCCTCTTCCTATATGCATCTTCTTCTCTGTGACTCACTCTACTGACACCTCTTTTTGGTGAATTCCCTACCCAGAACCACCATCCTTCTCTGAGCTGTATTTACCTTCCATTGGTATTTCTCCTTTCCTTACCATTTACTCTTTAGAAAATAAAAAGGCCCCAGTCACTGCACCTATGGTTGACTGATGTCTGGGCTTTTCTCACAAGTGGAGATTCTCAAAGCACTTGTTTTCAGATAAACCTGCTAATTTTGCAGTTCACAGAAGAGTCTGTCTGTAGGATTCCCAGATAGCGTGCTTCATCCCTGGAATGAGGAAGTGTTTGCCTTTCCTGCAGACCAGCAGCATCACATCATGATCTCTTAGTGCCCTTTGTACAGTGACGGTCAGGACTCAATCCAATCCTGCCCCTAGAGGCCTGACAGCGTGAGGGTCTAGCTCTTGCTCTGGAGGTGGTGGAGGACCTAGGACTTGCTCCAGAGGTGGTAGAGGACCTAGGACTTTTGCTCTGAAGACATGAGGCCCTAGCACTTGCCCTAGAGGTGACAGAGGAAGTACTGACTCCATTTTCTTGGCCTCTGCTTGACCTACACATCCCAGGGGCGGAAATCCCGACTGTTCTATTCTATGTCTGTGTTATCCCATCTCTCTTTTTTTCCCAAAAGGCTAAGAGATTCTTTTCAGAGTATAACTGGGCCAGGGAGATTCCCACTGCCTGATGATGCTCTGACACTGGCTAGTCTGTGTTTAGTGGATACATTCAAGTTTCTTAACTTGTTTTGCTTGTCTCATTAAAATGATTGCATGTACATGGGCACAGATACCCAACCCCCCATCTCCTCTCTCCTACATGCTTCCTCCCAATCACCGGGTTGTCTTTACTTCTTAGACATGAAAGCAAGACACATGCGGCACTGCCTCCCGAGCTTTTGTCTGTACACATAGGAAGCTTAAGCTGCATCATTGTGTATGTATCATGGTTTATTCTTCTGACTCTTCACATAAAACTGCTAGAGAGATGGCTCGTGGCCTTCATAATTCATGTTTCACCTGGGATCAGGTCCCACCTCTGTGATTCAGGAGTTGTGTTTCCTTGGACAATGAATCAACCTCCCTGGGAATCACTTCCTCTCTAAATACAGTTGACAGTATCTGCTCCATGCTGTCGAGAGTAATCAATGGGTACAGGACGCAAAGTCTTAATGCTGGCATATACTAACTGTCCAGTAAATTTTAGCTAAAATAAATAATAACCTTCTTAAAACATAAATGTTTATGATGGCAGAGCATTCTATCAGGTGAAAAATAACAGTTATTTTTGGGATATATGATGAAGTGCTTGTTATCGTAATCAAAATGTCTTTAATTTCCAATTTCAGCCATTCAAGTCTGATGGTTCTCTATTGTCCCTGAGGGTAGAAATGTGTCTTCTTCTTCCTTCCTTCACCCTGAACAGACACTTGCTACTGTTGATGTTGAGGATAACCTCTGGCAGATTTCGGAGTTTTTGTGATAGTAACCCTGCATGCAGCATGGTGCAGGCATTCCGGTTATTCACACATCAGGGGAATGTGTTAAGTGGTTAAAGACCCAGTAAATGGTATCAGGCTTTGCAAAGACCAAACATGTGTTAATAAGGAATGCCTCCAGCTTCCCAGGTCCTGTCTGAATCCTCTGATTAGTTGTGAAACCAAGGAAACAGGAAGAATGAATTTTGCTGATAACTTGAGAGGGGAGGAATTCTTTGGCTGGAAAGTTCTCTTCTTTCTGATACCAAAGCTCTGAAAATGCACACACCACACTGATTCACACAGTGTTTCCCCTTCCGTGTCTGTAAACAGGATTGTTGCTGTGCCACTCCAACAGTGGATACTGAAGTTTCACTAGGGTTAGATTTTCTTTTGTTCTAAAGAGGAAGAACTCTTATGGTACTTATGGTCTTCTTAATTGTAACTAGAGAATACTTTTTGCAAATCGGAAGGGGAATAGAACTGATGAAGACTATTAACTAATTTACAGAGTATCTAGTATGGCCAGGGGACAGACCTGAGCATCATTGAGAATACCCAGCCACTTCTCTAGCAGAAACTCTGTAATATTAGTCTGTGGTATGAAAGTGCTTGAGACTGGAGGCAGAAGCATCATCACTCCGGCCTCTGGGAAATGAATCTTTTGTATACGTGGCTCATCAGAAGATTGACATTTTTAGGTGCATTGCTTCCTGATGTGCCCCCCCCCAAATCTTTCTCCCAAGGAGAGTGTGGTTAGAGGAAGTGAAGTCATGTGCCTGCACCTTAGTGTGGGAACTCTGGGAATGCAAATTATCTGGCTTCCACTTTGGCAAAGTGGGGCATTATAATTATAAGTGTATGATGGACCACAATGTCAGGAGCGTGGCTGAGGACATCAGGTAGTTTGGGTGATGAGAAGACATTATGGGGTCAGACATTTTGAATGTTCTGTAGACCCTGTGGATTTCTGTACCTGAAGAGAGAGGCATTGTGCCTCACATGGTCCTCTGCCTGCTGGTGACAGCCCCACATTTCCCAGGTCCCACAGTGAAACACATAGCCCTACTTTCTCACTCCTTACCTCACCAGCATGCCTGTGGGGATGTTGAGACGATGAAACTAAATGCGACAAAGCATGTGTGTGTGTTTGTGCGCACAGCATGTGCACGTGTTAGTCATCACATATTGCCGTGATGCAGAGCCTCACCTGTGATATAGTTAGACATAATTGTGACAGTAGGAACAGTTGTGTGGGCTTAAAGTTGTTTCTCAGAAGTCTGAAAGCTTAAGAAGGAACTTAAACACATAAATGATTAGAAAATGTCTTGGACAAGAAAATAATATACAATTTCACTATTATGCACACAATTCTAATGCAGAATGCTAATTATCTACTATAATTGGACATACAATAAAATAGTCAACGTTTCCAAATAGTAATTACAGTCAGTTGGGGGAAGCAAACTTTCTTTTCAGTGTTATCTTCAGAGCACTTATCAATCTTAGACTTTCCACATTAAGAACTATTAGATCTATTTTGTTAAATTCAACCATTGGTCAAATAACTAGTGTATGGAGAAAGATATGTTGAAGTGACGATAGGCAGGATTTATATGACTGCTTTAATTAATGGTGAGCTTCTCACAGAACCATCCATATGCTGCTGAGCAAAATTTCCTGATATCATAATAGTAGATCTTCAGATACTCTAAATACAATATGTCTATCAGAAAATTTAGAGACCATGCTGGACAACAAAAGAATAAACATTGCCTCATTTGTATTCATTTGTTTGGGGAATTGTAACATAACACCACAGACTGAATGAGTTAATAGCGATGTCCGTTCTTTCACAGTTGTAGAAATAGGAATCCCTCATCAAGGTACCAGCCAGCCACGGCAACCCTGAGGGTAAGGGCGTGCACATGCGCGCACACGTGTGTGTGTGTGTGTGTGTGTGTGTGTGTGTGTGTGTGTTTAAGAGAGAGGGGGAGCAAGTCAGCGAGGGCAACCCTGAGGGTGTGTGTGTGTTTGTGTGTGTGTGTGTAAGAGAGAGGGGGGAACAAGTCAGCTAGGGCAACCTTGAGGGTGTGTGGGTGTGTGGGTGTGAGAGAGAGAGAGACATACAGACAGACAGAGAGAAAGAGATGAGGGGCAGGAGAAGCAAGTCAGGGAAATCCTGAGTGTGTATGTGTGGGAGCGAGAGAGGAGAGGAGAGAGAGAGAGAGAGAGAGAGAGAAACAGAGACAGAGACAGAGACACAGAGAGAGATGGGGGTGGGGGATGCCAGCTAGTCAGGGCAACCCTGAGTGTGTGTGGTGGGGGGAGTTGCCATCAGCAAGGGCAAGCCTGAGTTTGTGTGTGTGTGTGTGTGTGTGTGTGTGTGTGTGAGAGAGAGAAAGAGAGAGAGAGAGACAGACAGACAGACAGACAGACAGACAGACAGAGACAGGCAGAGAGACACATAGAAAGAGCCCTCTCTAGTACCCTTCTTATAAATTTTAAATACTCTATGAAGAAGCCAATTTCTTACTTCATCTACTAACCATAGCCACCTTCCTAAACCCCATTTCTGGATACCATGATACTGGAAGTGAAAACTTCAACCTATGAATATGGGATGCAATATTCAGCCCATATCATGATGATCAGAAGAACAGGCCCAGACAAATATGTTCGTAACATAACGATTTACAATTCATTTTCTGCTTTTTATTTAATATTATTCTAAGACTTTCTACTTAGTTATTATATTATATAACTGAATGTATTAAAAGTTTTTTTAAATTAATCAAAAATCTAACTAGGCCCAACATTTATACATCTTGATGAACTGCTGTTCAGTTAGAACAGGCATTCTGAAGATATGGAGCTTTGCATGAGTTTTGGTGTAAATACTATAAATGTATGCTCTATTAGTTTCTCAGTTTGTCTGTCAATGGAGAGATATTTACATTTTTGCTAATTTTTAAATATGTTAAATACTGTTGTGAAGAACATTCTGATATACTCCTGTAGTTCCTTATGTAGTAAAATTTCTGGGGATATATATTTTTTCCAAACTTCCCTTGAGAGAGTTTATTCTGAATATATTTCCAAGCAGCAATATAGAATACCTTCTATTGACATCTTCACATCTTATTCATGATTACACTAACGGAAAGCATTATCATTTAAAAATGTTTGCCAAAATACGACACTCACTTCAGTTTGCTTTTTTAAAGTTGGATAGAAATGTTTATTCAACCTTTAAGCTTAGAGTTTCTGTTGCTCATTTGAAAGATTTTCCCCACCCAAAAGTTGAGAAATCTCCCCGCATGTGTTTTACATTTTAAAGGTTGCATGGGGAAGCTGAAGAGGTGACTAAATGAGCATTTGTTGTTCCTGCAGAGGACCCAGGTTCTATTCACAAGGCACACACAGTGGTTCACAACCTCCTGGAACTTCAGCTCCAGGGCATCCAGCATCCTCTTCTGACCTCTGCAGGCACCAGGCATGCACAGTGCACAGACGTTCATGCAAGCAAAACACTCATGCACACAAATATAAATCTATTTTCGAGTTTATAGTTATAATCCACCATGAGTACAGCTTGGACATAGTATTTCTTTCAAATGATTAAAAAGATGTTCCAACTTGGATTCTTTTGACATTGAGTCGAACTGCACACAAGATGTCATGTCTTGCACAAAGAAATAGCTCTAGTAAGGTATAAAAGAGCCTGAGTCCAAGGGTCCTTACATATACAATGATTCTCCTGGTGTGAACTTGGGACCACATTATGGTAGAGGTCACATTGATTGGCCCAAGCCAGCACCTGATAACCTTGGTTTTTGAAACATGGTGTCAGCTTGGTCTATTATAACTCCCTGGATAACAATTTTGAAAATTAAATTTCCACATATACAGTTTTGTTCCAACACAGGAAGTTGTGCATATTTAGTCCCATAGGAATAACCTCATTTGAATTCTGAAACTAAAAGTATAAAAGCTAAAGAGATAATTAATTTTGAAGTCTCAAATTAATCCTTGATCTTTCTTGGCTTTTGCAACAACAACGTTGATTGTTATCATGATTTTTAAGTAAATAGCTCTATGATAGAACGTAGAACTGCATTATCTAATTCACTTTAAGCTGCACTAGATGAGGTCATTAAGTCTTTGCCAAAATAGGTCCAATATGTTATGACCTTAAAGTTATAGGATAGCTTACTAGTTAGCACTGCTATATAGGAAATTAATAATGTGTGTTTGTATCTAGATAACCATGACATAACATTATCTGAATTTGAATCAGTGGCATGTCTATTTTTTAATTAAAATGTATACTGTTAAATATTGCAAACTGGTAGTAGTAAGCAAACAAAATCAATACTGTACAAAATCAATAACATTTCTCTCTATATATTCATAATAACCTATTGGAAAACATAATTTTTGACATAGTGCCATTATAAGATTTGTAAACTATCCAGGAATAATTCTAACAAAAGATGTGCATGGCTTATATGGAGAATTGCTAAGTATTATTAAGTAATTTAAAAGTCCTAAAAGATGAAGAGGTATACAATGTTCGTGAATAAAAAACTAAATAGTATATCAGTTTCTAGTAATGAGACCAATTCCAGCTAAAATGCTGCCAGTACAATTTTTTTGTATAATAAATGCAATGGTACAAACATCAATACATAGTAGTTCAAGATTTATAAGTCTTGAATTACTTTATACAAATTAAACTGAATACTTTATAATTTCAAAAAAGTTAGAATAGCAAAAACGACAATTGGTTATTTGTGTGGACAAAGCAAATCTAATTCAAATTAAATTTTTATATCACTTCAATCAGAAATACATTCCAAGACAACTAAAAATTTGATATTTGAAACCATTCAAAGCTAAGGGAAGAAAACAGGAGGTTTTTGTTTTTGTTTTTCATTACTGAATAAAAAGAAATGTTCTAGAAGCTATGAAACACAAAGAAAAATTATAACGTTTCCAATGCTAAAATTTAAAACTCTGTATATCTAAAAATACTACAAATAAAGAAAAATGAAAGTTTGAACTGTGAGGAAGTTATTAGAAACTGTAATACCAAGTTCATGGAAGAGGGTAATTTCTAAGAAAAGCAAAAAGAAACAGGAGTGTTTCTTTTTTTTTCACAAAATATATAAAATGGATAATCAGAAACTGCATTATACTAAGATTTAAAAAGCTGAGTGGCGAATGCATGTATTTACTACATGTTTAAAATGTCATCTCTTAAAAGAATTTTTATTCAGGTTTTATTTGTAAAAAAAAAAAAAAAACAAAAAAAACAAGCGTATCCCACCACAGAAGCTATGCTATCCCTAATAATCACAGAGATTGGGTCATTTTATCATCATTTTTGCAATGCTACTCTAGGTACGAACTTAGAAAGAAACAGGTCTAGAAAACAGCAAATGGGGTCTAGGGCAGATTTTATTTTGCTTTGGATTTGGAGATTCTGTTTTGTTTTTTCACTTCTAGGACTTTCTTACAGGAACTAAAATTATCGTACTGTTCCAGAACCAATGATTCCTCCAGACACACGTAGACTATGGAAACTATGTCTCCAAATTCCTATACAATTGATAGAAATTTTATAAATACATATTTCCTATCATCTGTCTGGTTATCAGACCCACTCACCCATCAGTCCTATCCAAGGCAAAACCAGAAATTCTCGTCCTATTCTTTGTAAGGCAATGCCCAGCTCTGCCAACCATATGCTCCATGTCATGCTTCCTCTTTCCCAAGACTGTCTGCCATATATATATATATATATATATACACACACACACACACATTTAAGCTTCTAGCATGTAAATAATCACAATAAATTGTATACTAAGCAGAGAAGGCAAAAAAAATCATAACCACAACACTAGAGAAACTTGAGTCAAATTGTTAGTTACTTTTCTCAGGAGGTTATCAGTCTTCACCAAGCCAAACTAGCTTTTAGTTTTCTTCCTCCTGGGGTTGTAGGTGGGGGGGGTGGAGAGCTGCCACAGAGATCATGAATGCACACTGCTCTTGCAGAAAATCTGAGTTTAGTTTCCAGTATTCGCTTCAGGTGCCTTACCTTGCTGGGGCTGGAATATGGCGCCCTCATTCAATCACATTTGAACCAACTTACTCTTGTTGATGCTTTCCTTTAATTCCTTTCCACAAGTCAGAAGCTTTGTTGGGTGAAGTCTGGCCCTGAGGTCATCCCTCCCTTTATTCCACTTAGCAACAGCCTTTTGTTTAAACATTTTGTCTCCTTGAACACAGGACTTAGGTCCATTACACTTCTTGCTGTTCCTTTTCTCCTCAAACTGTACATTTTGTATTTTTCCTTGAATAGCTTGCTCCCTTACATTATAGATCTGCATAAGTGTGACCGCTAATAACCACATGGCACAGTCAATACTAGAGTGTCTTGAAATTAATTGCCAATTAATCCAAAACTCTTCAATTTAGCATCAGGCATAATATTTTGGACAAGAGCAGAAAGTAGTCATATTCTTCACCAAAACATCACAAGAATGGTCTCTAGGCCACTTATTAATATTCTTCTCCTCTCAAACCTCTTGGCCTAGACCCACAGAGTCCAAATCACCCTCAGGACTTTCTTCCATGCTTCTACGATGATGGCCCATTAAGCACCACTTAAAGCATACACTGGGTTTTCTAGTCCAAAGTCCCAAAATTCTTTGTATCCCCCCAGGAAACATGGGTAGGCCTGTGATGGAAATACCTCACTCACTCCTACCAACTTCTTAGTCAGTGTTCTATTGCTGTGAAGAGACACCATGACTAAGCCAACTGTTACAAGAGAAAGCATTTAACTGGGGGCTTGCTCACAGTTTCAGGGGTTTAGTCCCTGATCATCATGGTGGGAAGTATGGTGGCATGAAGGCGGGTACTGGAGCAGTATTTGAGAGTTGCATTCTGATCCACATGCAAAGAGAAAGAGACTGGGCCTGGCATAGGCTTTTGAAATCTCAAATCCCACACCCAGTGACATACTTCTTCCAACAAGGCCACACCTTCTAATCCTTTTAATCTTTCAAATAGTGTCGCTCCCTTGTGACTAAGCATTCAAATAGATGAGCCTGGCCTGCAAGGGAAAGGGGCAGGGGCATGGGGCCATTCTTGTTTAAACCACCATAGTTTTCTTGCTTGGTTTTGTTGTTGTTGTTTTGTTTCATTCTGTTTGGGTTTTGTTCTGCTTTCAACGTCTCATAAATCATGTTCACATGCTCCAGCTACCTGCCATAATGGAAAGAAAGCTTTGGCAACTCATTCCCATTTTATAAAATGCAAGACTGGCATTCTTGACTCCTTAGATAGATTATCCTTACCTAGAATCAGCTATCTGGTGTATAACTGTTCTTGAAAACTGTAGAATTCACGTACCTTTTGATGTGATCAGGGAAGAAATTCAAAGTCACTAATACCAAGCTTGTTCCTTATCTTAGAAATTTGCAAGCAAATACAGCAAGGATGAAGATTGCTAAGGATGAAGATGCTGTGTAAAGCAGATATTACCTGTTCCTTTGAGGTGCTTTGTGGATTATTTACTGTCCAGAGTTGTTCAAGTAGCTGGGGGTTAGGAGGACACAAGATGGAGTCTTTCTTACCTTCTAGTTTATATGGTACTCTACATTGCAAGTAACTGACTAACCAAGTTTGTCACCTGGACGTACTCAAAGGATTGCCTGTGAACTTATTTATAGGTAACCTTTTCCTTACTGGTACAGAAAATCTGAAAAATATAGTTATTTTTTTCACTTATCATTGCATTATAAACATAAGTAAGTGCTTAAAAGTTTACAGACCTTAAAGTTGACCAAAATGAACATGACACCTTTTTTATAATATCAATAAGCATGTTCTAGCCATGGTTTACTGGAATAATTTACTGGAATATACAATCATCAGCCAAAAAAAAGAATTATGTGCTCAGCTCATGCCAAAAGTATATCTCAAAAAAACCCACTCATTTAAATAATCCTCTACTTATGGTATTTAAAAATATTTAATTGGTTTTAATATATGTCTCTTATTGAGAATTCATTTCAAACAAAATTGTCCTGACTCTTCTTGTCTTCTCTCACTCTTTCTGTCACATGACTTAGGAAAACAGTTAATTACCTATAGAGTCTCAAGCAGACATAGATCAGGAACAGCAATCTAAATCTCATTTAGTGCCCTCTCTACTAATTGCATTAGAAATGTCATTCATCTTGTCCCAAGATCTGTTGATTGGTTGGGTTAAGGGTACATTTCAATGTTCAGTCAAATGCTAGTTTTTGACATTTCCACTTCTTGGCAGTGGCTATATATCCACTATACAGGCAGGGCTATTTCTATCCACAGTACATTCCTGTATAGCATACCATAAAGGGATTTGTGGTGACATAGACCACTTCCTCCTCATCCCAAAATGATGGTCATAGCTGAAGGTCACAGTCTAAGTACATAAAAGTGAATAAATTATGACTATTTCCACCTAGACTGCCATAAAAATGAAGGTTCAACAGTGATATCTTCCCATAATAATTTTAGTCAGTAAAAACTATGCTCCATACTTTATAAAATGGGTATGAGGCTTTCAATAATATTGGTTATGAAATGAGCAAAAGTACTTAAAATGCATAAAATCAATTTAAAACATGTACCAAAGGTCAATTAATAAACTCAATATCTTAAATTTCTTTTAGAATTTCAAATAGAGGGTAATTGTGTTTTGTTGCTCCAGATCTTTTTAGAAACAAACCAAGTGTATCTCCAGTTATGTCTATTTTTCTTCTTTATATTCCAATGTACAGTCATTCAGAGTCACTCTAAAAGGTAAAGGGGTGTGTGTACGAAGTGTTTCCAAGGAAACTAGGGAAAGGATGATGGAGTTGGTAGGGTCCTTTCAGAAAGCATCTTGTCCTTAAAACCTCCCTCAGTTCCTCATATGGCTCAAAACTGTCTTTGTGGTTCCATGGAGCCTTGCCAAG